>JAIUZE010021598.1:0-19826 GCA_022085475.1 Heliosperma pusillum | reverse complement strand
ATATGGCTGGGAGAACCCCCGGGTTTACTCCCCCCTGACTGTGGCGTTCATGTTTTTCATGAATGAACAGGTTGCTTGCCATGGATTGACTTTTTGGATATGATATTTTAGGGGTTTCGGGTGTTAGCTATCGGGCTTTGTCCCTGGAAGATTAACCTCTAGACGATTTAGCTTATTTGCTAAACACTTGTTCTTTGTTAACATTTTGAGAGACTCCGTCTCTTTGTTATTTTCCGCACTTAGTTGTAATATTTTGACACTCCTCGTTTTATTTAACTTGCATGTATAAAAGTTTTTAAAAACTACCTATTTCCGCAATATAATTCACATGCTTGTTTGTTTATTATTTCCGCATTCGCAAGGGTTGTCACACTCATCCTTCACCTTTAGAATGCTTCTGAAGTTCTCAGAAAAATGATCCTTGTTTGTGACTGCCCAAATAGAAGAAGTTTGGAGGTAATAAGCTTTGTGCCAGGCAGACCAAAGACAATTCTGCCCAGTCTGCAGTAGCCAAAGCCATTTAGATATCATAGCTTTATTCCATGAGAGAAGCTCTTTGACATCAAACCCACCTTCCAGCCAAGGAGAGCATAACTTTTTCCAGCTTAAGAAGATAAGCTTATGTTTCCCTGCCTCAGAATTCCAGAAGAAAGCACGACAAATCTTAGTAATGATCTTGTAAACATTCCTAGGGAATAAAACATTAGCACACCAGAAATTTGTAAGACCAAAGATGACAGAGTTTAAGAGCTGTAGCTTGCCAGCATAGGAGAAATGCTTAGTAGACCAATGCTGCAATTGATGCTGAAGCTTAGTAACTAGTGTCATATAGGTATCAACATTGAGTCTAGCAGTATTGAGAGGAATCCCAAGGTATCTGAAAGGAAATTGTCCCTCAGAAAACCCAGTAACATCAAGAATTTGCTGCTTAACTTCAGAGGAGACTCCTCCAAAATATATATAAGTTTTATCAGTATTAGCATGAAGGCCAGACCACTTAGAGAATTGAGTAAGGATATTAAGAGCAGCTTTTGCAGAAGGGACATCTCCTCTAATGAAGATCATGAGATCATCTGCAAAAATGAGGTGAGTAAGCCCAATTTTAGAGCATTTTGGATGATAAGATACCCCAGGCTGAGAACAAATCTTTCTGAGATATCTAGACAACAGCTCCATACTCATGACAAACAGATAAGGAGAATGAGGATCCCCCTGCCTCACCCCACTTCCACCTTGAAAGAAGCCATGATTATTTCCATTGAGTCTAATAGAAAACCAAGAACTTCTGATACAACCCATAATCCATTTAATGAATATAGTAGGAAAACCAAAACCCTCAAGCATATTTTGGATAAAATCCCATTGAAGAGAGTCAAAAGCTTTTCTTATATCAACCTTAATAAGGCATCTAGGAGTAAGAAACTTCATGTCATACCCTTTAACCAGTGCCTGAGACATCATGATATTTTCATGAATATTCCTCCCTTTGATGAAAGCTGCCTGCTCAGGTCCAATGATCTTAGGAAGAATAGTTTGTAATCTGTTTGTCAGGACCTTGCTAATAGTCTTATAGAAGGTAGTACAGCAAGATATTGGCCTGAAATCCATAACTGTATTGAAGACCTTCTTTTTAGGTATAAGGGCAATGATAGTAGAATTAGCTTGCTTGCTTAATCTACCATTATTGAAGTAAGCTTGAACAGCCTTACAGAAATCTATCCCAGTAATGTGCCAAGTACTTTTAAAAAATTCTGATGAGAAACCATCAGGACCAGGAGTTTTATCAGAACCAATACTGAATAGAGCTTTCTTGATCTCATCATCCCCCACAGGTTTCAGAAGAGAAGGAATATCTTCATCACTCAGACAAGAACCTTGTTGTATAAACTGGGTATCAATGGGCTCAACAGGAACAGGAGTACCTAGAAGACCCTTATAATAATCAACAAAACCTGCAGCAACATTATCAATTCCCTGCAAATTATTCCCATCTTTGTCAAGAATTTGACCAATTATCTGTTGCTGTTTCCTATCATGGATTCTAGCAAAGAAGTACTTGGAAGAAGAGTCATTATAAGATATATGCTTGATTTTAGCTTTTTGCTTAAGAATAGAACCCTCAGTCTTCCTGAGCTTTGAATAAGATTGGAGAAGATCCCTTTCTTTCTCATAGAGAGAAGGAGAGTGCCTTTCCTTTTGAATTTGTTCCTGACAAGCAGAAAGATTAGCAAGACAAGTTTCAATTCTACCAGAAATATTAGAGAAATCCCTCTTATGTAAATCCTTAAGTTTAAGTTTAACATTTTTCAATTTTGCAAAAAGTCTAAAAATAATAGATCCCTGCACAGGAATCATCCAAGCTTCCTCAACCAGAGTAAGATAATCAGGATGACTAACCCAACAATTAAGGAAACTGAATCTATTCCCTCTATGATTATCGTCACAAACAGAAACCAGAATTGGGGAATGGTCAGAAATTCCAGCAGGGAGAAACTGAGTAAAAGTAGCAGGGATAAAGAGAGCCAATCATGGTTAGCCAGAGCTCTATCCAGTTTGGCCCAAACAAGAGTATTGGTATCCTGTTTATTTGTCCAAGTCATCTCACAACCTGAAGCATTGATATCATCCACTCCACACTAAAACAGACAAGAGTTAAGAGCTTGAATATCTGCATAGTTAGGAGAGGAATGACTATCCTTTTCACTAGCATCTCTGACCACATTGAAGTCACCAAGAAGAAGCCAAGCTTGGCCAGCAATACCCAAGTTTATAAGTTGATCCCAAAGAGCATTCCTAACAGCAGCACTATTACTTGCATAGACAAAACTTAGAAGAAAAGAGGAGCAAGTAGCATGATGAGTAACCTTGCAATGGATAAGTTGATCAGTAATAATGAGAGGAGTAATAGAAACACTTGCAGCATTCCAAATTACCCAGATCCTTCCATTATAGTGAGAATCATAATTGCAAATCACCTGATAATTCCTAAATTTGTTTTTGATGACATTAATAGATTTCCCATGTTTGATTCTTGTTTCCAACAGACCTAGAATATCCAACTTTTGAGACTTTAAAAACCTCTGAACCTCATCCTGTTTTAGAGGGTCATTACCCCCTCTAATATTCCAAGAAGCAATTTTCATTTAGAGTATATTAGGAGGATGATTGCCCCTATACTTGAGTCCAAAAGGACCTCAGCAGAAACTAGATCAAATGAGCACTCCTGAGAGAGTAAATTATCCTCAGACTCTGAAAGGGACCCTCTCTTCAAGGCTATTTGAGTGTCCCTTGTCAGGTCTTCCTTGCTGCATTCTAGATGCTTTACAGAAGAGCTATGCAGTGCAGAGGATACCTGCTTGGCATCAGCCACTCCTGAGATACCACCTAGCAGACAAGGCAAATCAACAGCAGCAGGAGAACTAGGGTTCAAACATTGGGGCTCATGGCCCTCCTCATTAACAATACTTTCAGAGATATCTTCAGACAGATTAGAAAATCTATTAGAAGTGGGGAGAGAAGGAGATGAGTTAGGCAACAGAACTCTCTTCAAGGCTATTTGAGTTTGTTCCAACCCATTCAACTTGCAGCATTCTGAGTGCTTTACAGCATGCTTAGGAGAGGCATGAGTTCCTGCAGGAAGAACAGAACTTCTGCTAATGGAAGACACAGCCACACCTGAAACAGTTGAGGTATCACCTAGCTTGCAAGGAAGAGACTGATCAGTCTTCTTGTCAAGAGAAGTAACCAGCTTCTTATTTTTTTTACAAGAAACAGTTTTGTGTCCCATTTTGCCACAATCAGAACAGTAGAATGGCAGCCATTCATATTCAATCCTCTGCACAGATGGTCCATAAGGGGTTTGAATATTCAAAGAAGTAGGAAGAGTAGTGGAAATATCAACCTCAATCATCACCCTTGCAAAAGACAACTTTTCCTTACAAGTGGTAGGCCTATCAGCAAACATAGGTCGACCAATTTTGCTGGACATCTTACTAAGAACAGCTGAAGACCACAAGAAAGGATCCAAATCAGGGAAAAACACTCATACAGGAATAATGGAGACTCTTTCCATGGCAGTAGAGAAGGAAGGAGTCCATTGCTTTAGAATTAGGGAGTAAGAACCCATTTTCCAAGGACCTCCTTTCAGAACATTGTTCATATCTTCCTCAGAATTGAATCGAAAGCTAAACCATCCTTTTTTAAAGTATTGGACTACAGGTTTAGCAATGGCTCCCCATGATTTAGTAACAAAATCTTGAACAATCTTTAAAGAAGGCTTTGATCCAATTATGTTACCCATAAGAGTGAATTTCCATAGATTTAGTTCATCCTGAAAATCCTCAATAGCAATATCAATCTCATTGCAATCTTTACTCTCAGCATGATAGAAAAGATTCATACCAATCTTGGTTTTTGGTTTAACAATGTCAATCCATTTCTGGGTTTTAGGCAATTGTTCAGGAGGACAAGTTAGAGGAACACTTACACCATTAATGGCTACTGAAGGATCAACAACAAATTCAGGAACAATATCAGGAACATTTTTAGGAACCACATTCGAGGAGACAGTTACAGGATTGTCTTTCAAAGCACTAACCAACTTGTCAGAAGAAGGAGAATTGTTAACCAAATGGGTCACTGATTTCAAAGAGTTCTTTAATGGAGTTTTAGAAGAAGAAGCATCATTTAAAACATCCACAATAATGTCATTCAACGTAATTGAAGAAAAAGATGAAGAATGGGTTTTGGACAAAGACGAAGAATTACCCACAAAATTAGTATCAATGGCATCCAAATGAACTGTGGAACCTATTGGAGTTTGATTCTTGGGAGGTCGTCCTCTTCCTCGCGCCATTAGAGCTTCAGAAAGAGCTACAATGGTGAAGAAAAAACAGAGAAAAAAGAAATAGAGAGAGAAAGTTCTTCTCTCTAAAAATATTATTATTTTGAATCCAATTATATTATTTTCATAATTAATACAAAATTTTAAAAGCTCTCTAAAACGATACTCTCTCCGTCGTAATCATTTGTTTGCCTTTGATTAAAATACTCATAAAAAAAGGCAAACAAATGACCGGACAAAGGAAGTATTTGAGATACTTAAATGACTTTGCGTTCATCTCTAAGTTTCAAGGATGACTCTTATTTATAATCGCGTGATCATCCCGGCTTATGATATTTCTACGATGTGGGACAATTCTTCTATTTATACATAGTATATTCACCACACTTACATTACTTTTCAATGTGAGACAAATAACATATTTGGTAGTTACCGTTAAAATTATTATATATGATAGTTTCCTAAATTAATTTTGATGATGTAAATTTCATTAAGGTAGAAATAATAATACAAACTTTTAAGATCACTGAAAGATAATACTTAAGAGATTCAAAAGATTTTGGGTGAATTTCTAAGTTGAAAGATGACTCATTTTCACAATATTTTTTGTGATTTGAATGTAAAAAATTTTATATACAAATTATAAACACCACTTGAATATAATATAGGAAATGTATATTGAGATAAATAAAATATTTTTCACTTTATTTTTTAACGATATTTTCCTAAATTAATTTTTGATGATGTAAGTTTCACTAATGTGGATCCAAATATTTAAGAGCTCTCTAAGATAGTATTTAAGAGGCTCAAAAGATTATGGGTTGATATCTAAGTTCCAAGGATGAATCTTATTTATAATTATAGGATCACCCTAGCTTATGATAATTTTCTGATGTGGGACAATATACTATTTATACGTAATATATTTACCACACTTGTATTATATTTCAATGTGGGACAAATAACTTATTAAGTAGTACACCATCAAAATTATTACTTAATTATATAGGATACTTTCCTAAATTTTCTATAATAAGTTTGATGATGTAAATTACACTATTGTGGAAGTAATAATACAAAATTTTAAAGGTTCATTAAACTAATACTTAAGAGACTAAATGACTCCTATTTATAATCATACTTAGTATATATATTTTCCACAAATACATTATTTTTCAATGTGAGACTAGTAACACATTAAGTAGTTTATCATCAAAATTATTATTTATGATAATTTCCTAAATTAATTTTTAATAATGAAAATTTAACTACTGTGACTTTTATAATTCCATTTTGTTAAGAGCTCTCCAAGACAATAATTAAGGGACTTAAAAATTGTAGGTTTATACCGAAGTTCAAGGATGACTCATATTTATAATCATAGGATCACCCTATGTTATAATAATTTTTCAATGTTGGACAATTTACAATTTATAAATAATATATTTACCACACATACATTATTCTTCAATGTGGGACTAATAACAAACTAAGTAATACACCATCTTTTTTCATATAATATTTATTTCTTAACTGTTACTAAACAGTTATATTAATATTAGAGTAATAAAAAAATATTTTAAATGTCATTTATTAAATTTTTAAAGTCATTTATCAACATAACAATATAAGAAAATAGTTTAAAAGTTCGTGCGATTATCATATTTATGATCACTCTACTTTATGATAATTTTTTAATGTGGAACAAATTTTGATATTTATACGTAGTATATATTCACGAGTCACGATACCTACATTGTTTTTTTCAATGTGGAACAAATAACACATTAAATAGTTTACCATCAAAATTATTATTTATGATACTTTTCTAAATTAATTTTTAATGATGTAAATTTCACTATTGTGAAAATTATAATACAAATTTTAAGAGTTTTGTAAGACAATATGTAAGAGGCTCAAAAAATTTTGGGTTGAAACTTTAGTTCCAAATATGATTCCTATTTGTAATCATAAGATCACCCACCTTATGATAATTTTCCAGATGTGAGACAATTCTACTACTATTTATAGGTAATATATTCACCACACCTACCTTATTTTTCAATGTAAGACAAATAATATACTAAAAAGTACACCATATATGTCCAAATAATATGAGTTTCTATACTTTGCAGGGTTTTTTTTCACCACGAATCTAATTATATCTTCATAATTTTTTTTACAATACTTCAATTTTTTTAACAATACCTTTTAAAATTAATTTTTGATGATGTAAATTTAACAATTGTGAAGATAATAATAGACAAACTCTTAAGTGATCTTTAAGACAATGCTTAAGTGATCACTCACCTTATGTTAACTTTAAGATGTGGGACAATTTAACTATTTATACATAGTATATTCATCACATCTACAAACTTTTAAAAGATCTCTAAGATAAGATTTAAGAGATTCAAATTTTTTATAATAATAGGATTACCCACTTTATTATTTTTCCAATGTGGGAGAATTCTACTATTTATATGTAATATTTGTAGCACATCTACATTATTTTCCAATGTGGGACAAATAATAGTTATGAAATTAATTTTTATTTAAAGAGTTTCTAAAAAGTTGAAAAGTTGATAATATTATTAGGAAAATAATTAATTTAAAAAATATAATCAAAATTTAAGAGTTCAACCATAACTTATATGTATGAATATAATGTTGAAAAATTGATAATATTATTATGAAAATAATTAATTTAAAAAATATAATCAAAATCTAAGAGTTCAACCATAACTTGGAAAGTATATGTATGAATTTAATTTTTATTTTAAGAGTTCCTATAAAAAGGGAACCACTCACGTGTCTCGAAAAAAGCATCTTTTATATATATATACTAGATTTCATACATGTGCCTTCAACGTGTAGCTATAATGTTCTATTTTTAAATGAACTTGTAAAAAATGTGAGTAGATCAATGGGCGATTTGCCAATTTGTGGGTTCATCAAACAATCTTTTAGCTATTTAGGCGATAAATTGAGCAGTATTTATTTTTCATAAAACTTGGGAGATACGGTCCTTCAATAACTTTTTGAGATAACATTTTTTTGTACCCTTATTTATAGTTTTTTGTGACCTTTTTATTATTTATTGTGTTCCTCAGTGATTCTTAAATTTCGTACCTATAAATATTTTATCTGATAAACTTGTTTCGTATGTTCGTATTTGTTTTAATACTTTGTGATACCATTTTTTATTTAAACTACAAAATGGTCTCACAAAAAATTATTATGGAAATGTTTCTCCTAGATTTACCTTTTTTGGCAACCAGGCAACGGACTTGTTTAGTCTCCTTGTAAAATTTATTTACTAAGAAGTCATTTGTTTTAACAGCTTTATCCTTGAAGGGAATAGGACTCCAAGTAGTGTTGTACGTATAATGTTAGTTATTTATGATAGAGTTTGGTATAGTCTAGTCCTTTAATTTTTTTTAAAAATAGAACTAACACGATGTAACATGCTCTATATGATATGCGTTAAAGCTACGTAAATTAGTCTAATCATCTGACAAAGTGACCATGGAAAATTTATACAATTCTTAAGAGTGAGAAAATTCTATCCATTCCATTTATATTAATCCAGATCTATTTTTTAGATTTTCAAATTTTATCCATCCCTTTTCTAAATTAAAAAGGGGAAAAAGAATAGCGAATCTTTGGCATAATGTTTTATATTTATGTTCAAGTGTCATTTAAATAATTTATAATTTATTATGGGTAACAAAAGTCGATAATCTTAACTTTTTTGGAGGTTCCCTGAACAAAAAGAAAAAAAAAAAGAAATCCATAAATAAAACCATCAAAAATTCAAAGATCATGTTATTTTATACTCCTATCTATAAACGTATAATCTATAATAAACCATTGACCAATGCTCAATAAATTGGATCGACTGTTGCATAATGAAGGAGGGAGGGGAGACATAAATGTATAATAAGGTTTTTATAATGAGGGAGGAGACGTATAATAAGCTGCTTGTAGACGTGTTCACAAAAAAAAAATTGTTTACTAATAGATCAATGGATCGATGTATGCTCACGTTTATAAGTGAAACATGAGAATCATGGTAAAGGCCTATTTTAGACCTTATGGGGTGTAAATATAATAATTACGGAGTATGTGATCATTTCAGAGATAGGTACGTCTCAAATTTAACTTCTTAGTTCTAACCACATAAGCTTCACACAGTCGCACATATAAAATCTCAACTGATAAAATATTATAAACTTTACTAACAAATCTCAGTTGATATAAAACTTAAAATTAAAAATCAGTTGTAGGTATGATTGACAGTATATTTCGTTGTGGGAGAAGGAGACTCACTACACTTATAGTACTATATACACCAATCAATTATTTGTATGTACTTATCCTGCCATATAATTTTCGTTACTTTGTTCTCATATATCTAACGTGTAGATATTCAGATCGGGTCAAAACAATAAAATTGTTAATTAATACTCCGTAATTGAAATTTCTTGAATAAAAGAGTATGATAGATTAATGTTGTTGGCGTATTGACGTGGTCTGAGTAGAATAAATATGTTCTATATATAGTTAATAAACCCTTGAGCAAATGGACTCTTTAAAGTTCTAATCTTGTACTTATTCTTTTTATAATGGGGTATACATTGTAATCATGAATTGTTAATTGACTTCTACCAAAATTCTTATACGATCATACTTTTTTTTGAGTAAGCACTCTTGCCAAAACAAAAAAACAACAATTTTGTTAATTTGGATGATGTCGACCATGTCGTCAATGTAATATTGTACGGATTTTCATATGAGAGACTCTTGATGATACTAAAAAAATCTCTGAATTGAAGTAGTTACAAAAAAGGTGATATTCAATTAACTACTTTAAAAAATCAACAAACTAATGCAAACTTACATCCAAATTAGTTGAGATGTATTGAAATTCCATAGAAAATAAAGTTATCTACATACATTTGTACACAATAAATCCGAAAATGGAACATTTATGCTACTCTATGTTAAAATTCAAAAGCGACCTTACCGAATAATTTATTGATCGTTATATCTTCATCAGAATCCTACAGAGTAATATATGTTAACCTACACATGAAAATCATTAGTGAATAATTTGCTTCAAAGCAAAGAAACGTATTTGTAGACTAATGATATGCTACAATAAGATTTAAACACAATATAAACCGCAAGATTCAAATAAATAAACAAAACAAAAGTAAGAAACATAAATAAAAATATAACGTGAAGTGGTGATTATTAATTTTTGAATGAAAATACATGTATATATATATATATATATATATATTAACGTAATAGTGTTTGTTTAGGTTTCTGTACATTAATTTTATCCAATCTAACTTTCATGGTAGAATTTTATAATCTTCAGATTTAATTATATTACTAGTTTTATACCCGTGCAAAAATGCACGGGTTGTTTTAAAATTCGATAATTTAAATATTTTCGTGTGATAATTAGACATTATATTTCTGGAGTAGTAATTGAAAAATATAATGTATCCCCTTTAGAAAAAAAATGATGTAATCTTATAAGCCCGTCTTTTTTTTTTCTAGAGTTAATAGGCCTATCTAATCTAATGTGTATAAACATCAAATAATATCATATTAACAATTAACAAACCCAAATCATATCCTATTAACAAAACCTACCGTGCAGCATACTATTGTTATAGTACACTTCTACTCACTTCTTGATTTTTATTCTGCCTCAGTTGGCGGCACTTGCGCTCTTAACTCTGTCGGCCTAATCAGCCTTCCCTCTAGCTCTTTCTCACAAAAAAATGAAACATCACTGTTAATTTCACAAATTTAAGATCATGGTTATATCGGCCAACGATTTATTGGATCTGTGACGATGCTATTTTACGGTGTCGTTAAATCCGCAAATTAGCTAAATCAAATAACAATTTATAAAGCCAAATCTAGACTCAAACCAACCTAAGTAAAGGGTAGTAAGGGTAAGACAAGGATCGAACCCAAGGGAAGGCGATGAATGCTAAAAATCTAATCTAAACTCTTGCTAAAAACCGATTAAACAAATTAATTAATCTAACCACAATTTAAAACACTAATTGAAACAAAGACTTGAATTACTTACAAACTATGATATTCACAATGGAAAACATGTAGGAAAAACACAAATGGAGAAAGTTTTTCATGAGAATTGATTATCAAGTCTAAAATTACAAACAACAACTAAATACTCAAATATTCAAATATGGAGAAATAACTTAGTGCAATTATCCCAAGTTCCCCCACAATTAACAAAGTAAAGACCTTTCTTTCCTTCCTTTCTCTAATTATCTATTACAAACTTCTAAAAACTAGCCACCAATGAATTAAACCATCCATAAATGACTCAATACAACTAAACCCATACTTATTAAAACATAAGCATAAATAAAGATGCAAGCTTTAAGCACAAAACCAAAGAAGCATGCTAGAATCATGTAATAAAACATTAAACCATGTCATAAATAAACAATAATCCAAATTCCACTCAAAAGATTCCAACTTTTAAACCAAAGTTACAATCTTTCAAGTTGCTTCAACAAATATCAAGACAAATCAACCAAATTCATCAAGACAAAGCAATTTAATCAAACAAACAATTACTAAGATGGTTAGTCTTAACAACAATTCATTCAACAATGAAATTCAAACATAGGAAAATGGAATTAAATAGAGAAGGAAATATTAAAAAGGTCTTACAATGCTAAAAAGGGAAGAACTTGTTCAAATTACACTAAGCAAAAGAAGATTAGCTACCCATAGTCTTCATATTACAACCAATTTCTAAGCAAAAACCCATTACAAGAGCCAAAGTTGAAGAACAAAAAAAAAGAATTCTAAGGAAAATATAATGTTGTATGTTGAATGCTTGATGCGCTTCTCTCTCTTCAGATTTCTTCTTTTATACCCTTGGTCCGCAAACCTAGGGGCCTTCAAAGGTGGGCTTCCAAAAGACAAGACGAGAAAAGGAAGAAAACCCGTGCTGAGAGATGACGCAGGCTGCGTCCTACGACGCAGGCTGCGTCGTGCCGACGCAGGCTGCGTCGAGCACTGCCCAATTTTCGCCTTGTTTTCCTTCTTGACTTTCGTTGACCCAAGTATATTTGACCCCGCCTTGACTTCCATTGACCCATTGGGCTTGGTCTTCATGCCTTGGTGATTCATTGCTATCCCACTTCAAGTTCCGGGTTTTTGGGTCTCGGGTTTTCGGGTTTGACTTTCATTGACTTTCGGGATTTGACTCTCAAAATTGACTTAAAACACTAAATACTAACATTATTACAAAAACTAAAATTAACATAAAACATAGCTAATGACCCGTAAAAAGTAGAACGAAAGACTCTAAAAATTACTACTAGACACGACAATATTTGACGTTGTCAAACACCCCCACACTTGGACTTTTACTCGTCCCGAGTAAAACTCGAGATGAGCACAAATGACACGAGCCCAACAAAGTGTGTGTGGAGGTATTGGCCTCTCTTCCCTCACTACACCCTTCTTATACTCCCTCTTAAGCAATCCACCAATGACAAAAACAAAACAAAAAGACTCAATTCTTGTGACACTCTTCTCTCACTCCCCCTCCTTATATCATCCCTCAAGACTTAAGACACGACATGCCACCTACTCCGACTCAAATCAACTCCTCCCTCCTTATAGCTCCAAATAAAGTAGTATGACCATCTTTGCCTTATCCCAAGGCATAGCGAGATGGTCTTTCTCAACAACCTCCATACAAATCCACTCCTTATATCACCCCCTTATTACTCCACTAATGCAAATCCTGGTTACTTGGTTGGCCCCAAACTTCACAATTTGCACAACCAAGCGACCACCAACATAAATCCACCAATTTGAAACAAAGTTTTGTGACTCAAAAATAAAAATAAATGGGTTCCTAAGCTAGCCTCCTTCCAATTCCCCCCTTATAACTCCCTTCTTATTCCTCCAAAATCCTCATCATAGGAAGAATTATGCTCAATTTTTTTTTCATTTTTTCATTTTTTCAATTTTTTTTTCTTGAAAATCCCTTATTTTGCCTAAGGTGCCCTTTCGGGTTTTCACCTTAGCTTTTCCTTTCCTCTCATTGGTGGCTCGCAACTCGATTCTTCATTTTGCCCGGAATGCCCTTTCGGATTTTCATTCCGTCCTCGGCCACCTTCCCAATCTTGCCTAGGTGCCCACCCTTGTGGGTTTTCACCTAGCCGGGGTTTTCAATTTTTTTCTTTTCTTTTTCTCTTTTTTTTTTTTTTTTTTTCTTTTTTCTTCAAAATAAAGACATAAAAAAAAAAAAATTACAATGCATCAAAAACAAACTAACTATGTACAATCTTCTCCCCCACACTTAGAATATACAATGTGCTCATTGTAGGAGAGAAAAAAAATGTTACCTCATCAATTGTCGAAAGGAGAAGACCCCGAGGCACCTCCTCGGTTTCTCCTCCTTTCCCTTTCTTCTCTAATCCGCCTTCTTCGCTCCATGCCTTCATCAAGGGTTGCTTGGGTGTAAGGAAAGGGGTAGCCCGGGTTTTGTTGCATGGACATCCCAAAGAGAGAGCTAGCTAAGCCATAGACGTCCTCATGTGCCACCGCATCCTCATAGGAGTCTTGAAGATAGGTGTGGTGGCGCTAATTTTGAACGTTAAAGTGGCTCGTAGCTTGCTCCCTCCAAGCATTTTGGGTGGCCCACATTTCATTTTGTTCCCGCCATCTTTTATCTTGTTGCTCTCTCCATAGGCGGGCTTCCTCTTGCCCGTCTAGCATCCTCCTCCATTCCTCACTTTGAGCCCTCTCGGCCTCCGCTCTCAATCTCTCCCTCTCCTCCACAACATTGTGCCAATCCTCCAAAGTCTCAAGCCTACCTCCTTGAAGTTGTTGCCACGTGTTTGAGGCATCCACCCTCCCACTAATGTGTGCCAAGACGTCGTTGGTGCTAGCAAAATAGTTAGCCATTTGTTGTTGCCATGGCTCCACGGGTGTGCTAGAACGACCCTTCGCATCAAACATGGGGGTGTCGGTATCATGGTGGCTTTGGAATGGTGATTGGAAATGGAATGGTGGTGGTGGTTGTTGTTGTTGTTGTTGTTGTTGTTGTTGTTGTTGTTGTTGTTGTTGTTGTTGTTGTTGTTGTTGTTGTTGTTGTTGTTCAAAATTTGTGGTGTGGGAAGGGCCTTGCTCAATTGCAAGGATCTCGATCTCCTCTCTCAAATGCTCACTTCCCTCACCACCTTCTCTCCTTACCCTCCTTTGCCTCAAAGGCAGTTCTTCTACCTCCTCCTCCTCCGCACTACTTACCCCCAAACTCTCCTCCCTAGGACACTCAAAATCCCATGCCGCGGGTCCCCTAGGTAAAGGATTGTTTTGAGGTCTAGGCAACTTCATGTAGCTTAGGCCGTCACTTCCCAACCAAAACCCTTTCAAGGGTTGTTCTTTGCTAGTCTTAAACATATGCACTTCCTCTAGCCCAAGACGGTTGTACCTCGTCAACCCCCTACAAATGTTCACCGCTTGATCATTACCAATGCCCCCCTCATAATGCCTCACCAAGAAAGAAATCACCCCCCCCACAATGGATGCTTGCCCTTGCCGATTTTTGCCTATGCTTGATGCAAGCTCTCAAAAACAAATCGGCCCAATCCGGGATCCCTACCCCCTCCGGAAGCATCGTCCACAAACATAGCCGGATATTCTCCGGCACTTTGGTGGGCTCTCCCGCGGAGTTGAAAATGGTGGTGAGGAATCTAGTAATTAGGCGGAGTACGGGGTGGGTGATGGCTGACAGTTTGGCATCCTTAGACGGGCCATGGTCATCGGCAATGTTACTCCACATCATATGCATTTTGCCCCTTGGGCACCTAATGTCTACGGGTTGCTTGGTGATTTTGAGGATTTGACGGATTTCGGAAGTTGAGGCATTATGCCATGTTTGGTTCAATCGGAATCGGTAAGCTTTCTCCGCACCTTCGGGCACATCCAACTCCGACAAGGTTGCTAGAAACTCGTATGCGAAACTCCTATAGGTGTAATCCCAGGAGTTTGGCTCGAGATAAGCCTCTAGCCCTACTTTAGCTAGCATGTCCCTTGTCAAGTTGAACATGCCTAAGGCATGGAGGGTGGTTGGGCAAAAGAATTTGGTTGCTACAAGAGGGTGAGTGGATATTTGATCCCAAATTTTCTTATGTTGAGCTTGCATCCTCTCATAGCCCATGAACACCGCTTCAACCTCGGTGTCGGGCTCACTCACCGCGGCCCTCTTATTTTTCCCCTTGCCAAACAACTTAGAGATCTTTGGTGCCATTTCTGCAAAATGTAACAAACAACACACTACAACAACAAGAAGCAATCACTCGAAAAAAAAATTTTCACTCAAGCAATTCAACAAACACTTGGTGTGCAACAATTTCTACACCTCAAAAAGCTAGTGTTTGTTGAATTTCTTTACCTTACTCGGAAAACTTTATCCAATCCTAACGACAAAATCAAGCAAGGGGAAAGGGGAACTCAACCTAAGACTAAAGCTAGCCTAATTCGAGCAAAAACTTGAAGATTGATGAAAAAGTCGAGTATGAAGTTATACCTTTGCTTTTCCACAAGATTCAAGTTCCTTGATGATTAGAAATAGGTAGGAATTCGACAAATAGCCTTAAAAACCCAGCAAAAGACCCGAAAAAACGAATTTGAGGAAAAAATCTAGGTTTTTTTAAGACGGATTTTCTGAGATTTAGGGTGAGTGAGATTGATTTTGGGGTTATTGAGTGTAGAATAATGATTAGGGGGAAGAATGGGATTGATTTTGATGAAAGTTGTGGAAGATTTGAGTGAGAAAGATGGATTTTTGAGGGATTGGGGTGGTTTTGGGTGTGTTTGTCGTGAAAAACAAAGAAGAAGATGGGGTTGTTGTGTTATGAAGAACTCGGGCAAGAGTTAGAAAATAAACTGAACTCAGCACTCGACGCAGGCTGCGTCGTCACGACGCAGGCTGCGTCCTTCACTGCCGGATGGTTCTTGCTTTTGCACTTAGCAAAATTTTTGCTAAGTGCTCCAAACACCCCCATACTTGAAATTTCACTCCAATGGCCCATAATAACCTCCAATATCCAAATTCCATCGATTCCCGAACTTTTTATCCGTGGCACGCATCCCGAGGCGGCCAAAAACTCGCAAAACTTCACAAAACCGTTAGTAACTTCAAAAAATTTTGTTTGATGCAATGTCTAACTAACTTAAAAAAACTTAAAGGCTAAGATTTAACAAAGAAACTTCAAAGAAATATTCACAAGGATAGAGTATGTACATGTTTTGCCGTTTATTTAGAGTCGATGGCTCGACTTAGCTATTTCAAGCTTTTCAACTTTGATAAATGGGGTCTTCAAGCAAGACCTCTTCTTCCCCCTCCCGGGTACATCCTTGGAAGTAGTGCTTGAGACGGTGGCCATTCACTGTGAGGAGCTTTCCATCCCCGGGCCCCTCCACTTCAATAGCCCCATGAGTAAACACTTTCTTGACGGTGTAAGGTCCAAACCATCTTGACCTCAACTTGCCCGGAAAGAGCTTAAACCGGTTTTGGAACACAAGAACTTTATCACCTTCCTTAAAAACTCTACGGTTTATCATCCCATCATGCCATCTTCTTGTTTTCTCTTTGTAGATGGAAGAGTTCTCATAAGCATCTTGGCGAATTTCTTCAAGTTCTTGTAATTGAAGCTTCCGGTGCATACCGCTCTCATCTTGGTTTTGGTTGAAAGATTTGATAGCCCAATAGGCTTTGTGCTCAACCTCCACGGGGAGGTGGCCAGCCTTGCCATAGATGAGACGGAATGGGGACATGCCAATGGGGGTTTTGAAAGCGGTCCTATATGCCCACAATGCATCAACTAGCCTCTTACTCCAATCCTTTCTATCCGGATTCACCGTCTTTTCAAGTATTCCTTTAATTTCACGGTTTGAGCGTTCGGCTTGCCCGTTTGTTTGTGGGTGGTAGGCCGTGGAAATTTTATGATTCACCCCATACCTCTTGAGAAGGCCTCCAATCACCTTGTTGCAAAAATGGGTCCCCCTATCACTAATGATAGCCCTTGGAAAGCCAAACCGAGAGAATATGTTCTCTTGAATGAAAATGGCTACTACCTTGGCATCATCGGTGCGGGTAGGAATTGCTTCAACCCTTTTTGATACATAGTCCACCGCCAAGAGGATGTAAAAATAACCACCGGAATTTGGAAAAGGGCCCATAAAATCAATTCCCCACACATCAAAGATCTCACAATATAGAAGAGGTTGTTGTGGCATCTCATTTCTCTTTGTCAAATTCCCCACCCTTTGACATCGGTCACAAGTCTTTACAAATTTGTGGGCATCTTTAAAAAGGCTTGGCCAAAAGAAACAGCATTCAAGCACTTTTCTAGCGGTTCTTTGTGGCCCAAAATGTCCTCCACAAGCATAGTCATGACAATGATGTAAGATGGAAGGGATCTCACTCTCGGGTACACATCTTCTCACAAGTTGATCTTGGCCAAACTTCCATAAGTAAGGATCATCCCATGTATAGTACTTGGCATCGGATTTGACTTTGCTCTTTTGATGAGAAGAGAAATGGCTTGGGAGCCGCTTTGTCACCAAATAGTTGACCATGGTAGCATACCATGGCTCCTCCACTTGTATAGCATAAAGTGACTCATGAGGGAGACCTCCTTCAACCTCCTCAAGAGGGCATGATGGTCTTCCTTCATGGTTTAGCCGGCTCAAGTGATCCGCCACCACATTCTTCACCCCTTTCTTGTCTTTTATTTCCACATCAAACTCACTTAGAAGAAGAATCCATCTCAACAACCTTGGCTTTGCATCCTTCTTTGCCACAAGGTATCTAATGGCGGCATGATCGGTGTAGATGATCACCTTTGTGCCCAAGAGATAAGATCGGCATTTTTCTAGAGCATAAATCACACCAAGGAATTCCTTCTCCGTCGTGGAATAGTTCTTTTGAGCATCATTCAAGAGGGTAGAAGCATATTGGATCACATGGGGTCCCTTGTCACTCTTTTGACCAAAAACCACTCCCAATGCATAGTCACTTGCATCGGTCATGATTTCAAATGGAAGATCCCATCGTGGTGCTTGAATAATTGGTGCGGTGACCAATCTCTCCTTCAAGTCATTGAATGCTTTCCTACATTTATCATCAAAAACAAATTCCGCTTCCTTGTGCAAAAGCGTGCATAAAGGGTTAGCAATCTTGGAAAAATCCTTAATAAATCTCCGGTAGAAACCGGCATGTCCTAGAAAAGACCTAATGTCTCGGGTGTTAGAGGGATAAGGGAAAGTTTTTATGATGTCAACCTTAGCCTTATCCACCTCAACCCCCCTTTCCGACACTACATGTCCCAAAACGATGCCACTAGTCACCATGAAATGACATTTTTCGGAGTTTAAAATAAGATGGGACTCTTGGCATCGCTCTAAGACAAGAGCAAGGTGTTTTAGACATGCATCATAGGAGTCCCCATGGACGGTGAAATCGTCCAGGAATACTTCTATGATTCGTTCTACATAGTCGGAGAAAATACTCAACATGCACCGTTGAAAAGTTCCCGGAGCATTGCACAAACCAAAGGGCATACGACGATAAGCAAATGTACCAAATGGGCATGTGAATGTTGTCTTGACTTGGTCCTCGGGTGCGATTGGGATTTGAAAATACCCCGAGTAACCGTCAAGGAAACAATAGAAAGCTTTCCCCGCTAATCTTTCTAACATGTGATCAATAAATGGTAGCGGGAAATGGTCTTTCAATGTTACCGCATTCAAGCGGCGGTAGTCAATACACACTCTCCAACCGGTTTGTGGTCGGGTGGAGACCAAGTATCCTTGTGCATTCTTGACTACCGTCACTCCTCCCTTCTTGGGTACGACTTGAGTTGGGCTAACCCAACGAGAGTCGGAAATAGGGAAAATGATACCCATTTGCAATAGCTTAATTACCTCTTCTTGCACTACCTCCGCCATGGGTGGATTGAGCATCCTTTGGGGTTGTCGGACCGGTTTGGCATCCACTTCAAGCCGTATCTTGTGCATGCAAGTCACCGGGCTTATCCCTTTTAGGTCCGCTATGCTCCACCCAAATGTTTCCTTATGCTTTTCAAGTAGTGATACCAATTTGCCTTCTTGGTCCTCGGTGAGTGTGCTTGAACTGATAAGTGGTAGGGTGTTCTTGTCCCCTAGAAAGATGTACTTTAAATGGCTTGGGAGGGTCTTCAACTCGACCTTAGGAGGTTGGATAATGGAAGGGAGGGGCTTGTGGAGTGGAATACTCAAGGCAAACAACTCGGACAAGTTCGCCAGTGCAGGACGCGGGCTGCGTCCAGTGACGCAGGCTGCGTCGTACGACGCAGGCTGCCTCGTGTGACGCAGGCTGCGTCGAGCGCTGCCTTGCCCTGTTTTCAGCATCTCTATGACGTTGAGCTCCTCGTATGTTTCTATGGGCTCTTCCCTCTCCAAGTTTTCAAGACATTCCTGCACATCAAAAGCCAACAACAAGCGCAAACCTTCCTCTTCCATGGGGTTAGTTAAAGCTACCTCGAGTGGGTCTCTATCACAAAGTTTATACATTTGATTCACTAATGGCTCAAAAATATCCAAGAAGAAACAAGATTGATGGTCACTCGGGTGCCTCATGAAGTCATATATATTGTAAGTTAATCGTTTTCCTTCAAACTCCATAGTCAAGCACCCGTTTGAAACATCGATCTTGGTATTTGAAGTTTTCATAAACGGCCTACCAAGAAGGAGAGGGGTGGCACTAGAGCTAGATTCCATATCTAAGACGTAGAAATCCGCCGGAAAGACAAGATTATCGACTTCCACTAGTACATCCTCTACCATGCCCTTGGGGTAAACACTAGACCTCTCGGCAAGTTGAATGACTACCCCGGTCTTAGACAAAGGTCCTAAA
>JAIUZE010021596.1:0-27899 GCA_022085475.1 Heliosperma pusillum | reverse complement strand
GGTCCGGATTTGGTCCGTTGGTGTTGTGTCGATGTTTGATTGTTATGTTGTTGTTTTAACGGGTTTTAAATATGTTAAGCATGCGGGAAAATATTAGAAATCGGTTTTAGAAAGTTTAACCAAAACAGCCCATTTTTGTCAAAACAGGCCGTGGGGCCCATCCAGGCCCATGTGGGTCCGGCCCAACTCAGCCCGTGGGTCCCACTTTGGGACTTGTGACGGTTTTTGAGTTCTCGTCATTTTTATCGCGTTTTGTAATAATTAGCAAGCGAGAAATATTAATAAGTAAAATATTTAATTAAAAGGTTTTTCATTAAATTATTATTTCTCCCATGTTAGAAATTATAATACGAGATCGTAGTTTAATTGATATCCTTTAAGTCAAGCGGGGGGTTACGTAAGATTTAATATTCACATGTTTAGAAGCTTTATTAAATAACATGTAATGAATATGTTTACGTATGTCTATTGTAAAGACCGTTTTCTAGCCGGTTTGATCAACGGTTTGGTTCAAACTAAGAATCTAGTCCCGCCCCGATTTGACTGAGGAACCCGTCGCCTGGACTCGGGTCGGGGATTTGTCTTCAGTAAGTTTGTACTTTTTTTTAATTACTGAATTCGCCTTATAGATAATGAGGCGATATGATATTTGAATATGATTTTTATATGCAATTAGTCACATTATAGGAAGTTTTTCCGTGACTGTTTTATTATATGGTTGGTGTCGTGTTGACTAAGTACCCATAGAGAATTATGAGTATATGGCGTCTTGACCATTCTAATTCTAAATGAGTATCTTGGACCATGACATTGATAGGCCTTCCCAACTTTAACGAGTATATGTTCACCACTGATAGCGTTTGTGTCACTGGCCTGGGCCTTTTGATACCAAGCCGGGGGCATGGCATCCTAAGAGTTTCCACTTTGGGGAAGGGAGCCAGCTTAAGTACTAGCCATCTCTGTTTAG
Source organism: Heliosperma pusillum (assembly GCA_022085475.1). Lineage (NCBI taxonomy): Eukaryota > Viridiplantae > Streptophyta > Magnoliopsida > Caryophyllales > Caryophyllaceae > Heliosperma > Heliosperma pusillum. The sequence goes on along the minus strand of JAIUZE010021596.1, from coordinate 26,932 downwards.
GGGGTCGCCTAGCAGAGTTTCTCATGTACGGTTAGGTAATGAGACAGGGAATGGGTTAGCTGTTGTCGCTAGGTCTGATCAGTCTAGGGCTAGGATGTTTTCCTACCTTGTGGTATAGACTCGAGTTACAGATGACTATTGGCCGTCCTAGGAACTTATGCCTGTTTGTAGAAGGATTGGTCTTTCATGTTTGTATGATTCTATGAGTTCTAGAAGGTGAGATGCAAGCCGGCTAGGATTGATAGGGTTTGGATTACCGATTGTTAACTGATTCACATGATTACGTGTTGATTAGGGTTTGAGTGTATCATGGCCACGTTACAGGGTAACCTCTGAGCTAGCATACCATCTTCCCTACCTCTTGTTATATTTTATTATCGGTTTCACATGATAGCTTTCATATGATAGGTTATATGTTAGTTAATTGTTTCATATCATGAAAAGCATATCATATATGTTAAGGTTTTGTATTTTCCATATACATTGCTTTTATGTTATTCATGTTTTATTAAACTTGACATTTCGTGGCTGGGAGGACTCGGAGTTACTCCCCACTGACTGTGGCTTCCGTGTTTATATTTAATGCGGTCGAACAGGTGGTGAATGCATATTTGGGTACATTGACGAGCTAGCGAGCGAAGTATTACCTTGGACCTATATTCGGTTCTTAGATTGTATATTATTATACACTCTTTCATTTCCGTATTTATACGGGAGATATGTCTCCCGTCTTGTATAATTTTTATGTATAATATTAATTCCGTTTTGTAATGACCCGTTTTAGTTATGACACCCTTCGTTATGTATTTAAATTATTTTTTTTCTTTCCGCAAATTTGAGGGTGTCACATACATAGAGTCCATCTCGGATTGCATGGCATCAAGCCATAGCTTAGAGTCGGAACAGGTCACATCACCTTTATAGGTAGCGGGTTCGTTACTCTCTAGGAGTAAAACGTCATCACTCTCATTCTCCTCGACCATACCAATGTATCTGTCTGGAGGAATAGAGTGTCTACCCTACCTCCTAGGTTCCAAAGGAATATTAACCGCAGCTGATAATGAAGGAACAGTTTCCTTCATTGGTTCCTTGGTTTTTGGTTCTTGAATCTCCGACAGTTCGAAGGTTCCATTACTTGTCCTATTCTCGAGAAATTCTTTCTCTAAGAACGTCGCACTAGCCGCAACAAAAACTCGATGTTCGGTAGGCAAGTAAAAGTAATGACCAAACATCCCTTTTGGATAACCAATAAAGTATGTCTTGACCGATCGTGGGCCGAGCTTATCGTCAAGTCTCCACTTGACATAAGCCTCGCAGCCCCAAACCCGAATAAAGGACAAGTTAGGGACCGTTCCCTTCCATAATTCATATGGAGTCTTGTCTACAGCTTTAGACGGACTTCGGTGAAGTATTAAAGCAGCTGACAAAAGAGCATAACCCCACAATGAATCAGGTACAACCGTGTGACTCATCATGGATCGAACCATATCAATTAATGTTCGATTTCTCCGTTCGGACACACCATTCAATTGTGGTGTTCCAGGTGGAGTTAACTGTAGTACTACGCCACAGTCTTTAAGGTGTCGATCAAACTCCTTCGAAAGATATTCGCCACCACGATCAGAACGTAGTGCTTTAATCTTTCTATCCAGCTGGTTTTCAACCTTATTCTGGAATTCCTTGAACTTGTCAAAGGACTCACTTTTATGCTTCATTAAGTAGACATATCCATATCTACTCAAATCGTCCGTGAAAGTGATAAAATATCTATAGCCCTCTCTAGCGTTGATTGACATAGGTCCACACACATCAGTATATATGAGTCCTAATAGGTCAGCAACGCGCATTCCAACACCTTTGAAGGAAATTCGAGTCATTTTGCCTATGAGACATGATTCACACGTGCCAAAAGATTCATAGTCAAATGGGGAGATAGTCCCATTGTCAATGAGCTTCTTCACGCGTTTTCCATTTATGTGTCCCATACGGCAATGCCATAATAGGTTTGATCTTTGTCACCAACTTTGTTTCTACTACTCACCAATGAGAACCACAACCGTATCTAGTACCAGTTCGAAACTGCATGGTTGATCTCAATCATAGAATAAAGAATAAACATCCAACAGGAGAGACGCGGCCTTCTTTAATGTCCTCTCGGTACACGAGGCAGTTCCTCCTCCAATGCCCAATCTTGTGGCAATGGTGGCACTCCACGTTACCTTCATCGCTCTTTGTCTTGCCTTGTGAGCTACCTCTAGACTCACCAGGCCTACTCTTGCCTTGCCCTGGCTTTTTGAGTTTCGGCTTCCCTACAGCTAGGTTTGCCTTAGCCTTGCCCATACCTTTGCCCTTGTTGCCAATCATGAGAACGTCCTGTTTCAGACTCCCACTCCATTTCAGATCACTCTCTGTCTGTACAAGGAGTGAGTGGAGCTGATGAAGACTCTTCTTCACATCATTCATATAGTAATTTGCCCTGAAAAAGGGCAAAACCATCATGAAATGAATGAAGAACGCGGTCTATGACGATATTCTCATCGATTTTGCAACCAAGTGCCTCCAGTTTCTCGACATTCTCAATCATGTCAAGAATGTGTGGGCTAACTGCTTGGCCCCTCTGGAGTTTCGCTTCAAAGAAGCGACAGGTATGCTCATAGCTAACGATCCTCGGAGCTTTCGAGAACTCGTTAGAGAGCGGGGTGAAAATCTTGTTTGCACCATGGGCAATGAATCGCCTTTGCAAATTTGATTCCATTGAAAAGATGAGTACGTTCTTTATCGCACCCGCCTCCATTACGAAATCACTATAAGCAAGTGATTCATTTGCTCCTGCATTGGGGCCTGGGTTTGGCGGTAGTGGCTCAGTCAAGTACTTGAGCTTACCGTCAGCAATGGCAGCATTCCGTACTGCCGCCTCCCAGTCCGCAAAGTTGGACCCGTTATTCTTCAGTCGCATTGACTGATTCATAGTGTCCATGAACATCTTAAGCCAGGACTCACGTCCGAGCGTGGCACTTGGCATTGGGTCATCAGTATGGCCAGCCATTTGTTATTAGCAGTTATATCTGAATATATGACTGTGGGAAAAATAAATATGATAAGTTTCATCGTTTTAAATTTGAGTCTAATGAAAAACAGTTTAATTCGATGACTCGAGCATTTATACAATTGACCTCCCTCAAGAATTATATAAATGATCCCAAGACTCAATTTCTGTAAATTGATAAGCCAACCTCTTGGCTAATTCTACTTTTAGAATTCCTGGTCGATAAATTTCTGTAAATTCTATCTTTAGTCCATCATAATCACGAGATATTACTCGTACTATAATGTTGAGATAAAATAGGTCAACACTCACTACTTACCCAACGTAGAAGGGGTCATATTATGACTTCCGACGAAGAAGGGGCTCATAGTAGCTTTCCCTATAAAGACTAGTCTCAATTTTAATTTATAGGGGAAGGTCCCATCATCTTAACTTAAATTCATTTTAAGTGAACGAATGTCTAGCAACTCGAGAATGATTTAACTAAGGTGATGGCCCTAAAAGCGAGTGACATCTGTATGTCCATGATTAAAATATTCAACCTATATGAATCATTTTTCATGCAATTTAGTTTAGGTGGTTTGGTTTAGGCGGAATATGATGCAGTTATTTAACATGTGAATGAAAAACAAAAGAACGGAAAAATACGTAAACTATTACAACGGTCCTAGTGTGGCCTATCTACCAAAATGAACATTAAATACAAGTTTGGAATCCATCCTTATGGACCCGAGAAGCTTGCCTTTGTCTCATCTTGGTCCATGTAGCGGGAGTGAGCATCCGATCTCCGTCTCTAGTCTTCTTAAAATTACATTTAAAATTACAAAATAAACCTATTTACATTCTAATTCCAAAACATAATTAAAAGAAAAATAAAAGGAGATTCGAGATCTCAAAATTACAACCAAACCATGTTTTCATCATTACGAAAACATGATTAACTAAAGCCACACTAGGTATTACATTTTTCAACCAATTGCAAAAATACGTAAAATAAACCATTCATTCATTCATTCAACAAAAATGCATCAACTATATAAATTAATACTACATAACATAATTCATTAATTATGTTGATTAATTATCCAAACCACCATTCAAACCGATCAAAATTATGTGACAATTCCTTAATTGGCCACAACAATTTTAATCTTCCATAATCCATTTTATTTTAAACCTTTTTAAAATAATCGGGTATCATTATCATTATTGTGAACCTTTTCACAATTACAAACAAACAAACATTATCTTTATAATGTAAAAAAAAAAACAAACAAAAATTTTTTTTTTTTTTTTTTTCTCTACGGGACACTGTTCGCGTGAACAGTACCAGTACCCAAAATTTTTTTTTTTTTTTTTTACTTCTTCGTCTCACGGTTTAATCCAAAAAAAAACCGAAAACGACAACAAAAATAAAAAAACTGCTGTACACAGCAAAATTAAAAAAAAACAGAAACTTTTTTTTTTTTTTTTTAAAAGTAGCAGTGAACAGTAACCGGGCTGCAAAAAAAAAAAAAATTTCGGTGTTGCCAAAATCGCTAGATCGGTACAAATTTCAATACCTAATCGTTATTAAAATTGATTCAAACTAGATTATTCAATTTAACCTTTTAAAAAGAATATCTAAATCATGATTAAATCGATTATCCTTATATTCATTTAATCACAATCGCTTTGAACATCATTAAAATTGAATCATTATTCAAAAATCATCAATTTAAAACAATGAATCCGAAAATAATAGCAACAACAAAATCAAAACAATTCCATCTTATTTTAATTTAATCCTTATCAAATTAAAACAACCACAAATTTATTATATTGAATTTTAACCTATTAAAATAACAATATCAATAAATCAACAATGGAAAACAAAACCCTAAAAAAAATCACACGGCTACACTAAAAAAATCCAGCCGTGAAAAAAAAAATTTCGGTAAAATCAATTTTTTTTTTCTCAAATTTATATTTCATAAAAATGAAAAACATATAATATAATTTTGTAGCCAAAAGCTCTGATACCACTTGTGGGAAATAACAGTTTACATCCCCTTAAAATTTAGGATTCTAACAAAATTATATAATATGAATGCAAGTCATAAATATGAAAACGATATAAAATAAAGAGAAAACGAATTGAACCTTTGGTCCTAGCAAAATTCGGCCTAAGAACAGATATCAACACAGATATCCTCCTAATCGTTGCACCCAAGATGCTCCGAGAAATACCCTTTTCTTTTGGTAGAAAGTAATACAAAAGTTACTGCTAACCTTTTGTTTTTGTATTTGTCAAAAGTTACCGTTAACTTTTGTCAGTTTGTGTGATTTTTAGATGAGATGGAGGCAGAGAGAGAGAATTAGGTTAGGAAAATCAAAAACACTTTTCTCCTGCACCTCCTCTTTTCTCACGGCAATCTTTGGTAGGTTTTTATATGAGGGGATTTTTATGTCTCCTCAAACTAACTACCCATTGACCCGAAAACCCAAGTGTATCTGGATACCGTGTTTCGGTCATTTTAGCTTCCAATATAATGTAATATCTTATAATCGTCGTTTTACATGGACCGACATTATAATCCGTCATTAATTATAAATATCCGTATATTTATAATTTGCCAATTAATTATAACGGTTTACGTTTAATTAGCTTACATTATATACTATAATTAAATATAACCTTTTATATTCAAGTTTACGAATTACAGTTAATTCGTCTCAGCTAACTTTATTTAATCATTATTAAATAATCGTCTCATCATCACATTGACTAACCTTTTAGTCAAATACATTGACTAACCTTTTAGTCATTTAATTCGGCATCAATATGATCATTTTCTCAAATAATCACATCTCTCAAACACATCCTATAGGTGTGACTTTTAGGGACCAGTTGATCACCGCCATCTGTATGACAATAACGTCAAACTTATCTAGCAAGCCAACCGTTATTGTTAAACGTTAATCAACTGATTATTATACAAAGTATACCCTGTGAACCTACAGAGATTTATTTATGTTATTGCACTAACTGGAGGACACTAGCTCCAACACTATGGTCTGTACTAGACCTGATCTAGCACAGTCTGTCAGTGTGGTGAGTCAATTTATGGGTGATCCAGGAAAAGAATATTGACAAGCTGTGAAGAGAATCTTTAGGTACCTTGAGGGTACATCTGATGTTGGTCTCATTTATGGAGGTGATGCAGAGTGTTTAGTATCTGGGTACTCTGACTCAGATTATGCTGGAGATGTGGACAGTAGAAGATCCATGGCTGGTTATGTTTTCACTCATTGTGGTTCGGTTGTTAGTTGGAAAGCTACTTTGCAGCCTACAGTAACATTGTCTACTACAGAAGCTGAGTATATGGCGTTGACATCAGCAGCTAAAGAGGGAATATGGTTGAAAGGGTTGATTAATGATCTGGGTCTACATCAAGATCAAGCTATTGTGTATTGTGACAGTCTCAGTGCAATCTGTCTTGCTAAGGATCAAGTCCATCATGAGAGAACTAAACACATTGATGTTATGTATCATTTTCTAAGAAATGAGAAGAGGATTAAGGTGAACTAAGTGGGTACTGCTGATAACCCAGCTAATATGTTTACCAAGCCAGTTCCGCGGAGCAAGTTCGAACATTGTTTGAACTTGCCAAATATCCAAAGCATCTGATTGCCCTTAGGGGGCAATATCTGAGGAGGAATGGAGAAGAGTTTTTTCTGGTACATATGACATCTATGGGGGTGCATCTGGTACGTCTGTCTGGTTGAGAGAGAATTCAAGTCAAGGTGGAGATTTGTTGGAATAATGTCTTGAATCGGTTTAATTGCCACTTCGAGTGACAATGCCTGGTCGGGGCTCGGGGGCCTATGCTCTGTTTTGGGCATGTTAATCTGTTAATCTGTTTGAGCCTATGGTATGTTAATCTGTTTGGGCTTATGGTCTGTTTTGGGCCTTTCTAGGTTTTCTTTATTAGGTCTTAGAGAATAGTATATAAACTCTTTAAGTCTAACCTTAACTGTCATGCTATCATAACCATCTGAACTCTGAATCTGAAAACTCTGTAATACTCCTCAACATTAATAAAACTCTCTTCCCTTCTGCCCTGTGGAGGTAGCTAACACACTGTTAGTGAACCACGTAAATCTGTGTGTTATCGTCATTATTGTTCTTTATTTGTTCTTTCTCGTTTCTGTCATAATAACCATCGTATCGTAATACTTCAATTCATTTGATATTAGGAATGATGTATAAGGAGCTATGTACTTATACTGTTGTACATTTAAGTTTTTTTTTCTAGCTAGAAAAATTTGTAATTGTAATCATAATGTAGGTATTTCTCTTTTCATTATATCAGAATTCCATTTTTTTTATCAATATTGGTAATCATAGCCGTGGTACTAGTAAAATTTTGATAAGTGAAAGCCAATCAGACAAAAAACTATGCTTCCCTCTTATAATGTAATATACTCCCTCCTAGTTTGATTGTTGTTCCCTCTTTCCTATTTGAGCTTAGTTTGGTGTTCTTCCCTCTTTCCTTATTTGGAAGCTTTTGTGTGGTCTAAATTCAATTGCATGTGGGGTAGTGTGTTTTGTGTGGTCCAAATTCACTTCCTTAATCTTTGTGCACAAAAGAAAAGGGAAGAACAAGTAAACTAGGAGGGAGTATCATACATTTGAGTGTCAAAATTTGAAATTGTGAAAGCAAAGTGTGTCAATAACATTGACACTGGAATGCGTCGATGTGACATAAATAACACTTAAAAGTGTCAAGATAAATTGACGATAAAAAGCGTCCAGAAATGGTGATGCCGAGAAAATGATGTTTCAGAGAAGCGTCAAGAACTGATCCAAAAACGTCGAGAAAACAAGGGATTTGTTATAGTGAAGAAACTGGTCTGCAAAATTGGCCAAGTCTTTGAAACGGTATGGTTTTGTTCGATCGCTAACACACGGTTTAATTCTTTCTTGACAAGAAGTTTGGTATCAAAGACCTTGGGATCATCTTAAATACTTCTTAGGCATTGTAGTGGTCGCAGGTCCTAAGGGGTTGTTTCTCAACCAACTTAAATATACGTTGGAAATGGTTATAAATGGAACGATGGAAGGCGCTAAACCAGTCCATACACCAATTCAGCCTAAGAAGGGCATATTTGTTGAAATACGCGCTACCATAACAAAGGTTGGTAGGTCAGTTGATGAACAAGACAATTACAAGACCCGATTTAGTATATGTTGTGCATATTCTATCATAGTTCGTTTATTCCTCGCGAAGAAGGGCATCTGAATGCTGCATTACGAGTCATTAGATATATTAAGAGAAGCCTCAGCAATGGTATTATAATGGATAGAAATTTCAATCTCGTTTTGAATGGTTATTCAGATTCGGATTGGGCAAGTTTCCCGCTATCTAGACGATCTTTAAGCGCCTCTATTTTATGTCATTAGGAAATTCTCCTATCTTGTGGAAAACCAAGAAGCAAACGACAATTGTTCGATTATCGACAACATAAGTTGAATATCGTGCCATGACAACTGTGACGAGTGAGCTACTATGGGTGAAGTACTTGCTTTGGTCACTTGGCACTGATCTTAAGAGGGCTATGCAAGTTATTTGTGATCTAATCAAGTTGCGCTACATATTGGTAAGAACCCCATTTTTCATGATCGTACTAAGCACATAGAGATTGATTGTCATTTTGTACGTTTAATTCAATTGCTCGTATCGTTTCAACTACCCATATCAGAAACAAGGAACAAATTGCCTATATGTTCACCAAAGCACTAGGAGAAGAAGCGTTTGAATTATGACAAGTAAAATTGAGCATTGGTATACCACATGCTCCAACTTGAGGGGGAGTATAGCACGATATATATTTGGTAATAAGGTATAACTCGATATTACATAATATCTTCGATATTATATTGTACATAATATTGTTACCTAAATTATAGGATGTAGTTTTAGGCAAGTTGTTAGGTCTTTGTGTTGTATATATATGAGGGTGTTTGACCTAGCTTTATAAGTGCTTTTGTAGATGAAAAACTAAAAGTTAGGCCAAACACCATGTTTTGTGGAGTCTAAAAATACTTTTAAAAAGTAAAAAAAGGTAATAACTACCACTAGAAGTAGAAGTAGCAAATATGTGCTTCTACTTCTACTTCTATTTTTTTCATTTGTTTTCACAAGATTCCATCAATTAAAATAATAAAGATTATTTTTCAAAAACCTTGGCCAAATATTCACAACTTTTTTGAAAAATAGCTTATAAAAAAACTTTTTTTCAAAAGTAAAAACTCTTTTAGACAAGCAAGGCCAAACACCCTCATACATTGTCTTATACATCGTCTAATCATTAGAATAATATACAATCTTCTTTGCCCAATTTTCAATTCTAGATAGTTTAGTATTCCAATTAAAAAAGTGATTTAAATTCAATTTAAGTTCATGAACATTTCACGTGTATACTTGGGAACATACACTCGAATTCTAAGTGCAATAATTCATATTGTCATTTGTCAACAATGCAAGTGTAAAGGTTTTAGCATATTTAATGAATTTTTATAGAGTTAGCTGGTAGACCTAGCTATGAACTTCTTGGTTCGGTGTTCACTAAAACCGCGAGAGAAATTGGAGCTGCTTAAGTAAAGGACTTAAAGTCTCCATTAATTTTTCACTAGGATGATTATGAATTCCTTCGTATGTTGTGATCACGATGCTTGTATCTCTTGAATGTCGTTGTATCTGTTTCTTCACGTTGCACGTGTGATATGTGCAACGATAGTAGCTCCTTCAAAATGCACGCACAACCAAACAATAAGAATATATTATATCTAAACATTAGAATTAAATAGCATGAAACTTTTCTGTGGATCCGTAATTCAGTATTAAATTACCATATCATCGTCACTATTTGGCCATGATATTCAAGATATAACACAATCAGATAATATATATATATAATACATAAATAAGAAAGTAAGAAGATTGATATTTTGAAAGTTCAAACCTTTCTTTTTATTTTTCATGTGTTTGTAGTTCTGTAAGTATAACCTAATAATTGAGGTTGTTAGTGCGCCGTATATATATATATTTGTGGATATACTCGGTATGTATTATCTTTAAAGTACCCCGTATGAATTATTCTATATACTAAATAAAACAATCTTATAATAGAACGTTTATGCAAAAAGATGAATATGTAAGACAATTATATCCATATTATTCCCCATTTTGATCTCACTATCTCTCTGATCATTTATCACTTCTCTGATCTATTTCTAATTAAACATCAACAAATAGTCTAAATTGTTCTTGATGCAATAGAGCGGTATGATTTAACAGCTTATTTCTCTTACAACTACGTGCATGAAAAAAAGCCTTAAGATTCTTTTATTTTTTCCTTTTCCCATTCACCCTAGATATCAGACAAGCATTCTAAAGAAAAACATATTAAATCCATCAAAACAGTTGTGTACATGTGGTTGATCAAATATCAAAGTAAGATATACGGAGTAGAGATTAATTAACCAAAGAAAGCATGCCGTGTTTTCTTAAACTTATTTTTTTTGAACTAAACTTGACTAAATCTATACGATCTTATTTAGTCTAAATTGAATTTATAAGAATTAAACTGAACTTACATTAGCTGAATTAAGCTGAAGTGACTTTATAAAAGATAAACTGAAAGATTGAACTTATAGAAAATTGGGTATGAATTGAACTAAAATTTTCTAAAAGTTAACGTTTAGTAGGTGAAGTGAACTTATAAGGTCTGAAATGCTCTTATAGAAGTTTAACTTTTCCAAACTAAATTTATAAGAGTAGAACAGAACCTAAATGAGGTGATTTTAAATATAAAAAAGAGAGAATACAGCCTAAATGCTCCATTCATGTGTCGTCATGACGCCATTGCATTGATGACATCGTAGTATATGTGACACAAATTCTCATTTAAGACGACACTATCCGTCTTAAGCTTAAGACGGGGGTCAAATACATATCAAATCACCCCACTAGTTGCCTAGAAACTACCAATTCAAAAGTTTTGTCTTTATTATTGCCACTTATTAGTATTTGACCCGTTTAAAGCTTTAGACGAATATACCCGTCTTAAACAAGACTTATTTCCTACAAAACGTTATCAGTGTGACTAATACACATACTTGGTTTATGGTTTTAAACAAAGAAAAAAAAATTATGATAATTGTTGAATAACTACGTCCAAAATTTCACCTATTACTTGATAAACTTTAACCTACATAAATATATAGATTTTTTTAGTAATGGGAGTCACAGGGTGATTCTAGTGTTAAGAGTTTAATAAAGGTCATTAATACCATCTCATGAATTTATTAATTATACTAGTTGACATCTAATTATCTAAAGGTGATTTTGTAGAAATTTCAATATCATCTAACTCCTTTATCTTTATCTAGTACTCCCTCCCATCCAAATCAAATGTTACACTTACCTTATTTGGACCATCTAAACCAAACTACCCATTGTTTTTTGGGTAACAAATAAGACCAACTATTCCTCATTTTTCCTATATATTTACACAATATGTCATTACCTCATCCACCCAACTAACATTAAATACTCAAGTGATTCTATTTCTATTTCAATATTACCCTTCCATTTTCAAAGTTTTCTTAAAAATTGTGCTCCCTCCCACGTAACCTTTGGTTTGGATGGGAGGGAGTACTTTTCTTTCCCCAAAAAAAAGGTAGGGCAATATAATATTGATACCTGGGATGAACACTATTTTTGACAGACTTTTGGCCATATTTTCTCCACTTATATCCATCATCAAGAACATCTTCCGAACTTCTTGTATGAAAAGCAAACCTAGGAATCACTCCTTTTTTCTTCATAAAAGACGAAGAACGTACTGTTCTTGACCCATTACTCGTCATCCCTCCCTCTCCACCATGTTTCTCATAAATATCACCCATTTTAGTATCATTAAGGTGGTGGTTATTAGGATTCGCAGACGATGTCGATGATCCCACAGATATTGAACTCGACTCAATTGCAATTTGTTGATCTTCACAAGCTGGCTGAGAAAAGAGATTGACCCAATCAATGTTATCCAATGTAGGATTTAGAGGAGTTTGGATTATTTGAGATGTTGGAGGTAAAGAAGAGAAAATTGTGCCTTGTGAAGAAATGGTATTATTTACATCATTGTTATTTTGGTTGTTTATAATAATTGAAGTTGGGCTAAATATGTCATGATTATTCTCATATGAGTAAATCATCATTTGTTCTTCTTCTTGATTATTGTAAGGAATTAGGGTTCCTTGGTGTAGCACACGATTTGATGATAAGACTATCTCTGTTGTTTCCATTTCTTTCATGAAAAGAGTAGTAAATTTACGACATATTTGAGAATTGAGATCAACTTATACGATTATAAGTTTGGCAAACAAGTGAACAACTTCATGCATGATGAACAAGATTATGGCGAGCATGTTATTCAACTTATATAAATAACAAGTACGTACGTAGGATGGAGAAAATGTTTGATTTGGTTAAAACACGTGGGTAAGCAAAAGAAGAAAATGAGGGGAGCCTTGTAGGTTACAAGTTAAGAGGTAAAGCCAACTAACTACACACCTACTTCTGTTCAACTGCCTTTCCCAAATAGAGATTTAAACGAGGGAGAGTTAATATACCAATACAATGTTTTAATCACTTTTAGACGTATCCTATAATTACGTGTTCTTTTCAACAATGACTATGAATTAAACTGGTGATGTCTCTCTTGATCTACTTTACTACTTATTCCTCCGTCCACGTCAAAAACCGTCGTCCTTCTCCAAGGTTTACATGTTAATCATTACTTTTGCCCTATGATCTTTGTCTAAATTTTCGTTGGTTAGTTTCTAACAAGTCTATCAAATAAGTAGGCAGTGTCAGGTTCAGGTTCAGATTTTAAGTCGGGTAAAAATACACTCTTCATAAATACAATTTCAGCTGAGTTAGGTTTTACATAAATAGTTGATTTTTTTTATTTAATAGTATATATATACTTCATATATAACATAGTTGTAAATTTATCTAATTCGCGGGCATGATCGCTAGTCGGGTCAAGTCATTAGTATAAACATATGTGTAATTATGGTGTCATTTAATTCAAGTCATGAGTCATTTTAGGCCATAACCCAAGATTGAGAAACAACATTTTTATTTTATAAACCATAAAATTTAATACAAAAATAATATGAGAAACAACATTTTCATTTTATAACTGAAAGATTGAGAGGTTACAATTTTCGGGAATCTCTTGATTCCATCTTAAGAGTTAGGGTTTGATAACGTCTACGAGGGTCTTATCGACTTAATCCCATAGATAGATGATGTGGTCTTTTTTGTGACTTATTTCATCCTACCTACAATTTAGTAGTAGAAATATGAGGTCGTTTTGACTTGTTCCATCTGCTCTCCTTTAACCCTAAACACAATAGATGTATTTATAGTTCTAGGTAGCTTAGAGGGCTAGGTAAAAATATCTTCTAGATTTTAGATATTATCACAATTTTTATTAATAATTATCTTAATACTAAAAATATTACAAAATAAATAGATACAAAAATATAAAATTTTGGTGTCTACAGTACTAGGCCAGATCAATGAGGATACAGATTGGATTATAAGCATCTAAAGGTCGAGTTTGTGCATTGAATTTCTAATTGGAGTACAATGTTACTATATAAAGTGTATGTAACTTTATTATAACTATGCAAACTATAATAATGTGTGGTTCAAGACCAATTAAGTATTTAGGCAATGAAATCCACAAGAAATTGTATAAATATTTAAAAAAAATTGAGCTTCAGTAATTGTCTCAAGACTCATTGAATTGGTATATTGTAACTATTTCTTGACCCGGCTCTCTTAGTATCTCAAAAGCTAATTAGACATATGACATCTGCAAAATTCATTTTGATTTGGAACAAAACCTATAAGTAAATAAGGATATATATAAATAAAGGGTCAATTACCACTTTACGATATACTCCGTAGATATAAGAGTAAATACTTAATCCGTATATACTTGTTAATGGAAAACATAGGGATTGAGCACAAGTTTCGATAACATTAACGTGGTTGAATCAACAAACAAATGAAAAAATATGTTTGATTTGAGTTTGACTTATCGGAATGTATGTATAACAAGTTTAATGACCATGACATCTTTAAGTCTCGTTGCTAAGCATGATGGATATGAGTTAAGAAACAAGTCATCTCTAGATTTGGTAGGTTCTAGACCTATCATTCTATTAACAATACAATCGGGTAGTTAGATAAAGAACGACTATATTCCTTCTGCGGAAGTAAGAATACCATGGCTATATTCCTTCTTTTAGCCCTTTTGGTATTTGCTGCAAATGGAACCACGCCATCATTATTATACGAAGTACTTTTTTTTAAACTTTCAAGTAAAATTGGCTACGTGAATTACCTAAGCGAAGTATGGTTTTTCAAGCTCGCTAACTGGAAGTCTAGATTCCTCCCCTGGGCAGGTAAGCTTTACCTCATTTCCTCTATTCTTAATGCCATCCTTAGTCACTACATGCATGCAATCCCTCTCCTTTCCGAGTCATGCCCTCAAAACCGTTCAGAGCTTTCTGTGGTCTGGCTCCTTCTCTAGAGTTAACTCTATCCACCTAATTAATTGAAACACCTTGACTTTGCCCAAGTAAAAAACAAGTACTAGGATTCGTAATGCCAAAACTCTCAACCTCGCCTTCTGCTCCCGTCACTACAAGAAAAAGCTCGATTCCCGACGGAAAAGTCCGTCGCAAAATAATGTCTTTCCGTCGCGAAAAACAATTTTGCGACGGATTTTCGACTGATCATGTCAGTGACACATTTTCGTCGCAAAAAGTAGTTTCTGCGACGGACTAGTCCGTCGCATGTTGTGTGCGACGGAATATCCGTCGCCAATAGAAATGGCAACGGATGGCAGGTGGCAGTCAACTCAAATAATAAGTCAACTTTTGCGACGGAATTTCCGTCGCAACATTTGACTAATTGTTTGACTTGACTGCCACCTGTCTAGTCAAGTCAAACAATTAGTCAACTTTTGCGACGGAACTTCCATCGCAAAAGTTGACTATTTTTTGGACTTGACTGCCACCTGTTGAGTCATTTAGTCAACGTTTGCGACTGTTTTTCCGTCGCAAAAACACCAGTGCATTTAGCAGAATGCATTGTTTTCATTGTTTTCCTGCATCCCCTATACGCATTAAAACCACCAAAAACCTGGCAAATAACAGAAATTTTCCAGCAGTAAACGTATCACAAAGTTACCAATGTAATACCAATACCATTTATCAAAAAAGTTTTGATTTTATATCATAAAAGTCAAGTCTTACAAATAAAACGTTTAAGTCATAATTAAGTTCAAAATAACTAACTAATCACTCAACCACACGGAATGAATGGAGTGAAAGGGGTGAATGGGTTGGGCCTAGCATTATCGACACCTTCATCATCAAAGTCGTCTCGACCCTGTATAGGACCTCCAGGTCTGCAGCTGTGAGTAGAATTTCTTCCAACCTGACTCAAGTACTCTTCTATAGTTGCAATCCTTCGAGCTTGCTCGTCGCGCTATTGCCTAAGTGTCGCATTCTCCTTTGACTGCTTAGTAGCGAAACTTTGAGTGAACTGAGTCGGAGCTGAGGTAGCAACATAGTGCCTATGATGGTCAAACAAATAATCTGCCGCTGGTCCCAATCCGTAGCATCTTCCTTTTTCGTCAAATCCAGTCTCCTCAAAATAGATCTCATTATCGTCGATGTTTTCGACTCCTTGACTTTGAAGCTCATATTTCTTTGACATTATCTTATTCTGCATCACAAACAAGCTTAGAATTAATAATTATCATTTAAATAGTTAATGTAATTAAATATAAATGACAAACATAAATCAATTAGCGAAATAATGCATAACTTACAAAGAGTTCAGCTGATTTTTTTTTATAACCATCCACGAATGTTGTGCTTCTTTGTCTTCTCTAAGACTTCTTTGTGCTTCTTTTATAACCATTCCAACCTACAATTTAAATACTTGTTAGTATAACATAGATTTATATATGTAAGTATTAAATTATAATTAGATAAAAAAATGAAAGAAGCTATTTACCATTTCGTCCATGAGTGTCATGGTGTTTTTTCTACCCATAATGTGAGTAGGCAACGCCCTTCCCTTCTCTTCACATCCCAACCTACGATCAGCCTGAAAGTCCATAGACCTTAATTAGACTCCTCTAATTATTTACTAAATTACTTATTAATTTATTTTATAATGATTTATGTAACATGCATGCAAATATAAAGACATTTATATAAAAGAAGAAATTTCCTCACATTGATATGAAAATATATGGGCACAACAAGAACTCCTTCTTGTTGTTCTTGAGCTACAAATATGGATGAACACAAGAAATTTTCAAAGTAGAAGACCCCTTCAAGTTGCACTAAGATGATACCAAATAATCTACTCTTATTATTAACTAGATAATAAGATAGATATTATACTACTAATATTATGACTATATTACTACACTAGTAATACTTAGTAAATATTAGTTTTTGAGAGTTTTTAGTGAGAGGAAGAATTTTAGAAAGAAGTATGACAATTGAACAAAATCAAGTCATTGAAAAATGAACACAATTGCTCATTTTTAAAGCCATCATGGCCGGACCATATTGTCCAAATAAGGACTCTTATTTTGTTTAATTTGATTACATGCATTAGAGTGGAGTGTTGTAGAAAAGATGATGATTGTTTTCTACTTGTTTTGTCACTTTCAAATGCTAACTAAAGAGTTACAACAAGAACAACAATCATCACCATGTAACTACAATGTAACCGGCCATCATGGCCTAGTTTGGTCCATATTGATTTTTGATATTTGTCTCACAAATACTTATTGATCATATGGTTAATTATCTTGTATAATTAAGTGTTAATTTGATCATATAACAATTATATGACTCAATTAAACAAATAATATGTACTTAACATTTTAAGTAATATTTTACCATTATATCAATATATAATGGGTCCCACAATGCTTAGTTAATTTATTTTACAACTCCTTGTAAATATAATTAACTAATTACCTCTATCTCAAAACCTCAACTAATTTAGTAATTTAACGATTAATTACTAAGTTAAATCTTATTTAATCGTATTAAAATAAGATATAAATTTATTAGTCAATTATCGCATAATTGAAAAATAAGTTTAATCGAATTTGAGTTCTTAACTCAATTTCTAACAATTAACTCTCGTACATATCGAATATATGTAATGTACTAATTAACTGTATCGTATACAAATAATTAGTTACTATTTGGATTTCATTCTTTAGGTGTGACCGAAAGGGATCAGTTGATCACCGCCGTCAAACGACAATAACGTCAAACTCTAGTTAGCCAACCGTTATTGATTTACGTTAATCAACTGACTAATCTCATATATAGTCAATAAATATCCCAATTATATTCCATAATAAGATTTATTATGTGGCGCACTATTGTGGAGGACACCTACTCCAACACAGCCGAGGCTGATTCAGATCTCGCAACGAAGCTAGGATCTTCGACGGGCCTTCTTAAGCTTTCTAAACAAGTCTAAAGGAATACACTTCGGCCGACGTAAGCGGGTCTTTATGAAATATTCTCAAGATTTCCTTACCATATCTGCATGACAAAGCTCAAAAGAAACCCTTTGCTGTTATGATTAAAAACATAAAGTTAGGAAAACATTAACTAAATAAACAAAAAAATAATAAATTATTAACAAAGATAAATTGAGAATAAAAAATTGAAATAGATATAATTATAACAAAATCATAATACATACCTCAAACCAGTTCCACCAAGCCGACCGCAAAGTATTTAACGCCTCTTTCCATTTTGAAGCGTGTTACTTGTACCCGCAGGTTATGGTCTCCGATATCAGTTTAACCACATATGGGTCACTGAACATGAAATCAATTATCATAGTTAAATACATTATATATAAATATTATGATATTTTAAATAATCATAATTATAATTAATCAATTAAAGTAAAAGTGAATTAGTCTTACCAGACACCTGTTTCCTCATCTGGATTGAGACGGACTCGGCAAGTAGTAGTATCCACCTGCGCCTGTTGCACACTTGCACATTCCCGTCATTGACTTGTTCATTCCTATCCTCCTGCTCTCGGTTTCCAACATTACTACAACTACCTCTCCTTCGTCGCCCGCCCGCCATATAGAGAAAAACTAAAGTGTTCAAAGTTGTCATGAATTAACAAACTTGTACAATTAAATAACAAGAAATTATATATTCTTATTAATGAATAATAAAATCAACTGTCAACAGCTAAAATGAAAGTGCTTTGCAAACGCCATACATTTACAAAAAGTAGTTTCAACTAATAGAAGAATTAGAAATAATCTTATTCATCATCACTACTTGAATTTTGGTATTCGAAAATCTTGTCTTTAAAAAGAGAGTCTACAAAATCTTCTTCTTCCTCTTTATCTTCCTTTTTATCTTCTGCTCCGTCTTCCTTTCGCTTCTCCTCCTCCTTCTCCTCCTGTTCTACCTTCTCCTCTTTATTGTCCTCTATTTGCATTTCTTCTTCCTCCTCTATAAATTCGTTATCATCTGCCACTTCAATTATTGATAGTAGTGTCTCAATACTAATAACATCTTCTTGAAACACAGATTTGAGAATAGGAGCATCAACATGCGATCTAGCGTTAGTTTTGAATACTGATGACCACTTATCTTTATCTCTTTTGATATTTGGATATGAAGTATAATAAACTTGTTCCACTTGATACGCCAACAAAAATGGATCGTATTTCAGAAACTTTCTGCTTCGATTAACATCCACAAGATTATAATCCTTATGCACTTGCATTCCTTTTTCAGAATTATCTATCCAATCACATTTAAATAAAATAACACTATATGTGCTTTATTCGCTTGTGTACGAAAATTCAACAACTTCATTGAGTGTTCCATAGTAGTCAGCTCCCTCAGTCGAACTTACACATACGCCATTATTAATTGTAGATTTTTCCAAATCCGAAATTTGTAGCCATTAATGAATTAACGTTTCAATATTCGCACCCTTTTCGAAGGACCGTGTGCTAAGGCAATGAGAACTGGATCTTTTAAATTGTTTACCTATCATTGTTAAGTTATTATCATATTATAATACCTTCAGGTATAATAAATAAAAAAGAGTAATCTGGTGTGAGTATGTAGTATGTACTTACTTGACCTCTAACCCACTAGGAAAATCTTGTGTCAAATTTGTTCGAAATATCCTCAACTGTGAGAATTTGAGGATATTCTGTTTTGATATAATTTTCAAGCATCCTACATTCATTATAAATAATGTCGAATTAAGTAATAGTTTTTAACATGTTATAATTCTTAATAATTAAAGTTCCAAAGATCGATTTTTTACTTACACTTAGTTATGCTTCAATTCATCTAAATCACAGTTAGATGACCGTGCTTGTCGCGAGCCCGATACAAAAATAATAACCCACACTTAGGCTAACAACATAAGGAATGTATTAGGGAAGTAGGGTGCCGATCCTCAGGGAGTACGTGTTAACTATGAATTGCTATAGGGTGATTTTCATTTAAGTTCGAGTCATTTGAGGTGGTTGTCTAAACTACATACATAAATTAAAATGACAAGTATGTAAATGACGATATGTAAATGACAGATATATAAATGACAACATGTAAAACCAGAAACAGACAACTTACCCGATCGGGTTGTCACGGATCCGATCGGGGAAGTGTACTGATCCAGGTGACGATATTAAAATCTAACTAAGGGCGATATTTAAATGACAATATTGAAAAGCTATCTAATTAAACTAATAAACTAGCTAATAACAATAAAGTAAACTATCTAAGAACGGAAATAAAATGACGATAAAGTAAACTAACTAAACAACAATAAAATAAACTATCTAAGACGGTAAAATAAACTATCTAATCAAATTGATATAGTGAAAGAGAAATACATGTAAAACGATTCAAAAGTTTCATTGATACGAACATTAGAATTACTACGATTGTCTAAGCCTTGTAGCGGTATATTCCTCTCAGATTCGTACCGACCTTTTAGTGGGTCCTAACGTCCTCTCAGCATGATTAGGTCACTAAACCCCTATTGGTAGTCCTAATTCCCATCCCAACTCTCGTTACAAAGACGGAAATTGACTAATACAAACAATTGTTCATGGCCACTAAACAAAGTTATAGAATTTGGCATGACCAAAGGAAGAAACAAACTAGATGGTTCAATTGGTATCTTCTCTTCTTTTAATTCATTTTAACTAGTAAATCATTTCAATATTACAACTCTATTTATTTTATTTACACAATGTTAATCTTACAATATTATATCTAATTTATGTGATCAAGTGATTAAGTAGATTAATAAGAAAAAGATGTAGGAAATTAAACTATGAAATATAAATACTAAAGTGATTAAGGTGATTATGCTAACAATGATTCTAATGATGAATTCTATAATTATATGATTAGGCAAAATAAAAGATGGCATACTAAACAATATTTCAGTTTTGACTAGATTGATTTTAGATGAGTTTCCTAACCACAATAATATGAGAACAAGACTAATTAGATTAAAGTTCATGATGAAAATTGCATAAGTAAATTAAGGATAGAGAATTACCGAAATTGGAATGCAAATTATGTAGGAAATAAAGTAAAGAACAAATATCCAACCCAATAACAAAAGCTTATAAAAACAGTAGAGAAACACTAAGAAATTGCATAAACTATAATCTAAAACTTGTATGAAAGAAATAAACTATGAAATGTGTTATTGTAAGAAAAGTATTTGAAGTATATCTAATATGCTAAAGTATGCTAAAAAGGGATGATAATTGTGTGAGATGATCCTTGGCTTTTATAGGGCTGCATGGCTGCTGCATCTCGTCCAAATTCATACCCTAGACAAAGCATTTAATCACTCATTTAAGCTCGGTAGAAGAAGAGCCAAGTAACGCTCATCTGCAAACATACCCGATCGGGTAAGTGGAAATCCGATCGGGTAAGTGTGCAAGATGGATTTTCTCGTCTTTTCCAATTACCTCTTTGGGGACGGAATCCTATGCCTTGGTCTTGGTCAATGCAATACGTAATTGGGCTTGGGCTAGTCTTCCTTTGACTTGGGTTGATGTTTCCTTTTGAAGTTCAAAGTCAAAATCCAAGATGAGTCCATTCGAGGAAGGATGTAGCGGAATCGTAATCAAATCATGAAATGGCTATCATCGGTTCCTTGAAAACTCGTATTCTAGTGTCTTTGCTCCATAAAGTAGCAAAATATAGCAAAACCACTTCATTTCCTATAAAACGAGTCAAAACACGCAAAACAACTTGAATAGCAATATTAGCTCGTTAATCACTTAACAAAGTGCATAAATCGTATAGAAATAGAGCTAAAACGGGGGATAAATTAGTACAAAATATCACTTATCTAACTCCCCCAAGCTAAACCCTTGCTTGTCCTCAAGCAAACATAACAATCATAACCAGGACAAGGGTAGCAAACAATGATCAATCTATCATACAAATCTCAAAAAGTAAGCTCTTAACAAGTAAATGAATCATAAACCCGTAACAACAAGGGCGAAGGAAAGCGCGAATCATGGTTGAGATATACATAACGACGCAGCATAGAAAATACTCCTCGGACTTTTTCAGCTCTTGCATGATCTTTTGACAATGGACTCTCACGGTACACTCTTCACTCAAATTTTTGTAAAATAGGATATATTGGTTTAAATTTGAAGTGACACTCTCCTATCTACAACTTATAAGAATGTGCCCGCAGTCTAGTATGGTAGACAATCCGAAATCATTAAGTAAGACTAATCATGATCGAAATATAATGTAAGAAGCATTAGAAAAGTAAAGAAGAGGCTTGGGAAATTTGGGTAAGAAAGTGGACAAACGATTTTGGTCATGTGGAGCTTAAAGTCAAGCTAGTAATAACCAAATGTGTAGTGGATACTCAATCCAAATCATACCAATTCCCATCAACAATAGTCAAAGCCAAAAGCAGCATATTGGCTTATTAAACATGAAAAATTAAGTTACGACTTCCCATAATTTTCCTTTCTTTCCTTTTCATGGAAGCGTTTTTCTCTTCTTTTTCTTTCTTCTTTTGAGCTTTTGAGCTTTTGAGCTTTCAATTTTTTTCAATTTTTTTTTCAAAGCTCTTTTTTTTCTGTTTTTTTTCTACGGAAATCAGCAATCCCGAGACAGCAAGTTCACACCAAATGGTGGCATTATCAGAACGTCGCGAAAGCACAGAACACCCCTACACATAAAGTCGGTTACTAGCTCAACAAGGGTAGGCAATATTATAATGTAGCTAGGAAGAAGGGTGTTTTTGCGAAATGTGAACAAGAGGTTGAATGGCTTCAAAATGTAGATCATGATAGTAATACTTATAGAGAATGGAATAAAAACCATACTTATGCGTTTTGATGTAACACAGACTATAAGGAGAAACTACTCACTCCTAAATTGGGATCGGGTTCAGATGTACCGACCACTGGAGGCTCTACCTTACAATATGAGTAGCTTGCCAAAGTCAAGATCAAGCTTAATTAAGTCCAAATGCAATTTTCTACCTACTGTGTACAAGACATCCCCATGAATGCACAATTCTTCATAACATGTTGAAACATCAGCTTATAAAAATTATGATTGAGAAATGTAAGATGGAAATGATCTTTTCTTTTTGTTGTTTTTGATTTTTTCGATTTTTTTCTTTTTTCATAAAAACTAAAAAGGAACTAAGAAAATTAAAAGAAAATAAACTAAAAAGTAAAAATCTAAATGCAATCCTAAATGTAGTAAGTCCTAAATGCAAATCCTCCCCCAAGCTAAAACTTCACATTGTCCTCAATGTGGATGCAGTTATAATAGATTCAAACCGAGAAACGGTTGGTAGCACACAGAACAAGATGAAATTCTAATGGGAAAAGAGGCTTAAAAAAAACAAAAAATGCGAAAAATAAAGGAAAGAAATAAAATTCTTACAAAATGTCTAGCCTCCCCCAAGCTAGTATAAACAAAGGGAGCTCATTGTCATCTCATCACAAAGGCCACCAGCTACGGCCTCTCCTCTCAGAAGGAGGTGGCTCGGATGCGGATCCAGAAGCATCTGTATAGTAGGTATCATCTGCAGAATAATAGCTACCACGAGAAGCAATGATCCCGGTTGGGTTGCTGGCTCCTAAGGACTGGTACTCTTCTACTTGGTGATCTCTAAAATCACCTCTATACCCTCCAAAACTCTCAACGCCATAAACGGTTCCACAGTAATCAGGTCCGGTCTGCGGCACACCTACATCATAAGCAGTATCATACCCCCCTTCGGGCCAAGTATAAAAAGACGGGTGGGGGCCCTCAGGTCTAATCACACCTTGCCTAGCAAAGTGGTCATAGATGGGGTGCAAAGCAAGCTGCTGGTCGGTTTGAATTCTATTAACGCACAAGGTTAAGGCTTCAAACATGGCGGTCACGTCGCCGTAGCATGGGTCGACTGAGAGGATGATCCTACCTCAGGGCGGCGGGATCTAAGCTGAACATGGGGGTCATTAGGGGTAATATCCCCAACAGGAAGGAAGTAAGTGGGTTGGGGTAAGATAGCCTCACCCTCTTGAAGTTGAGGACGCTGCCTAATAAATGGAATTTGGTTGATCTCGGCGGTCAACTTGACCGAATCACGACCAGCTATCCTCCAAATCATATGGGGGTGGGAGACACGAAACCAGTGAGCTGAACAAAATAATCATAATCCAACCCATTTCCCATCTCGGTGGGAGGTGTAGTCAATGCCTGGAGGTCAGTGGTGGCTTGATTAAAACTATAAACTCGCATAGCAAGGTGACTGATAAGACCTCCATAGACAATGGCAGTGTTCTTAGGATTAATGGCTTTAGTCAACTGAATAGCAAAATAATAAGGAATACTAATAGACCATGGTTCGTCACCTTTCACATTCAAAAATCCTCCTAAAATTTCTAACTCCACTCGTCTCACCAAATGAGGTTCAGCACGACCCAAGAAGGTCCATCCCATGAATCTTTGCCAGATTCTAATGGCGGAATGATGGATGTGTTGGTGTGGGACATGGTCCCAATGAGAGACAGGGTAAGTCGAAATAGTGTTCCAAACCAGGCTAACATCAAAGCCTTCTGGAGGTGAGGTAACAGTGTCCTCATGAGTGAGACCAAATTGTCTAGCAAAGATCTCTAAGTTCATATTATAATTATCATTTAATAATCGAAACCGAACTTGAGGCATGGTGTTTCTATTCCGAGACCAATGTAACTCAAATGAGCTCAAGAATTCAAGGGTTAATTGAGGGTAGGTCTTATAACTAAAGTTCATGCTAGCATTCATTCCTAGACCCCTAAATAACACTTTGTTATGCTCAAAAAGCTTCATATGTCTTAAAGAAGAAACATCGAGGAACTTTGTAGCCCTCATACCTTTGCTATTAAGAATGCACCAATTTTGCCATTGCTTGTTTGAACTAAATTCTACATCCGGAAAGTCAGGATCATGCATAGCATCTCGTTGATTTTCAGGTTGATCATTTGCTTCAAGCATTTCTATGTCTTCTTCTTGGGCTCTACTACTTTCTCCTTGATTGGAGGTTCTTGCCCTCTTTGATTTCCTTATTGTAGGTGCAATTTTCTACAAAGAACTAGTATTAAAACACTTCATTTATAAACACAAATTGATAGCATAAGTGTTATAATACTAAGCTTTAAGCACAAGTTCAAGCATAGCTACCTAAGTGAAACATTGTCATGCTAACTTTGAGCACAAATGGATGTTCTTAAGCATAACAATATGTCACTAAGATGAGCAACATATACTTGAATCATGAGTTTGGCCACTACCTAAAGGTACTAATGCTAAATTAACACAATAAGATCATAAGTTCATAGTATAAAGCATGAATTCAAGCATCATACTACTACTTAAGCATACGTTCTTAGCATATAGTAAAGATGAGTATCCTAATTGGCATATGAGCATTCAAATCATAGTAATCATCCTAATTAATCACTAACATTCACTCTATAGTATGTAAGCAGCATGAGAAATCCAATTTAAACAAGTTTTCCAATCAAAATCAAGAACCCCCAAATTTGGGTTAGGGTTTGTTCATGTTGGATTTCTGGAAAAATAGAGGGATTGAAGTAACTAAAGTAGAATTAACTTACTTGATGATGCTTAGAAGTTGTCTTTGATGAACTATAGTGACAAATTTTGTAAGAAAAGACCAAGAAATGAAGGTTTTGAGAGAGTTTTGAGCTTTGAAATTGAAGAACACGGGTATATGGCAGCAAGCAAAGGGTAGCAAGTTGGCTTTATAGAAGAAATTAGAACAAAATTCGAAGTAGACAACTTACCCGATCGGGTATACAACAATCTGATCGGGGAAGTTCGCTGGTCCGGTTTTTGTTTCTTTTTTCTTTGCTACTTGCTCTTACCTTTTGGCTATGTCCTTGAACATACTTACGAACCTTAGTTGTAACAACCCGAAAAGTACCCTATTTTTCTAGTGAAAATATTTTACGAATACTTTTCAGTCCGTTTAAGTTTTAAAGTGGAATTTATTGTTTCCAGTTGAATTTTGAAATTCCGAGTTCGTATTTGGAATTTTTGAGAGATTCCATGAGAATCCCGTTTTTAAGTCAACTTTGACTTTCGTTGACTTTTTCCGACTCGCCTTGTAATTTTGAAGACCGAAATTTTATTTAAAAAAATAATATTTTTAATTTATTTTTATTAAGATTTATTGGATTTATGAAAATTTAATATAATTATTTTGAATTTATTTGGAATTAAAGAATAACTTTTACGGTTTTAACCCGAATCATTTAACTATTCCCGAGTCATCGTAAATCCCGAAACAAACCCGAAACCCGACTTTGGCATGAGTCACACGCCCATGTCATCCTTTTCCACTCACTTTTGGGATATTTTCATTATTTTGATTAATCTAATAATAATATCTTAGATATTTATTACTTTATCGATCCGTCAACAAAAATTACGCAAACCGTTTACAAAACAGACCCGACAATCACCCAAGCCACACGGCTCTCCTTCCTCTCATAGGGCTTGATATTTTCATTTCTTTTCATTAATATAACATAATATCTAGATATTTAATTTAATTAACTTAATATCTAATTAATTATCTTATTATAATAATAAAAACCCGAGTCAATTCCGTAACAACAATTTCAAAACCCGACTCATTATTTTCTCTATAAACACACGGCCCAATCCCACCATTACTCACTAACAACTTTTCATTTAACAATCAATCAAATTAAGATCTAATTAATCGTTCTTCATCGTTCTTCATTCGTTCTTAGTCGTTCTTCATTTGTTCTTCGTCGTTCTTGAGCAAAATCATCATAAAACCTTCATTTCTTAATTAAATCCGTCCTAACTTATATTTCTAGAATCTCCTCTTCGCTCTCCATCTTCAAGTAAGGTTTATTTTCAATTCCGTCAAAATCGTTTTCAACACTTTAATTATGGAAAATCAAGTTTTAATTCTAATAATGTTTTCTTGTCATTTCTTATAGGGGAAGATTTTGAAGACGAGTGTGCGTGACTCGTATATTTTGGGTGAAGATTAGTAGGCGGGTTTCTTATTTTATACTTCTTATTTTGGTGCTAATTGATCTTGCTAGCTAAGGTAACGATTCCGAGTTACTCGACGAATTAATGTTACATAGCCTTTGTTTCTTTTGTTTTTGTTCATG
>JAIUZE010021595.1:0-39281 GCA_022085475.1 Heliosperma pusillum | reverse complement strand
ACTCTGCCTTTTAATCTCAAGAGACGTCGATATTCCAAAAGAAATCGACTCTAGGAACCTAATGGATGTCCTATCCCGCCCTGGGCGCCTAATGTTCTGAAACATTTAGGACTCCATAACGTTGTCACAAAATTGGCCTGCGAGGTATCATTATAACTCGCATATGTGATCGATCAGTCAACTGTTTGACTTATGGCTCGTTGAACCCACCATCAATCGACTTCACAGAATAATTGCCAGAGTTATCAGCTCATGTAGGCGATTACGGACCAAAACAAATAGAATGTAATTCAGTTCACTTTGTGGTGTTCAATGTTGTCAGTACAACCCACATGAAAAACAAAATATAAAACAAAACGATGATTTTATAGATAGTTTTTATGAAAAAGATACAGGTGTCTAATCCATATAAAACAACTAATACAAATCAGGAACACGTTTGATTCCCATGGAAATAACGTGCCCTTCATTTTTATCATATCTCAATGGTTTAGTGAGAGGATCTGCGACGTTATCATCCGTAGCAATCTTGTCTATCACTATCTCCCTTTGCTCCACGTAATCTCGGATCATGTGAGCCTTCCGTTGTACATGCCTAGACTTGTTGCTGGACTTAGGCTCCTTAGCCTGGAAGATTGCACCACTATTATCACAATAGATGGTGATCGGGTCATCCGAACTAGGAACTACAGTTAGTCCTTGTAAGAATTGACGCATCCATATAGCTTCCTTCGCAGCCTCTGAAGCAGCATAGTACTCAGACTCAGTCGTAGAATCTGCTATAACAGTTTGTTTGGAGCTTTTCCAGCTGACCGCAGCGCCATTAAGAGTAAAAACGAATCCAGACTGAGATTTCGAGTCATCTCGATCCGTTTGGAAGCTAGCATCTGCGTAACCGATTGCGCATAGCTCAGTGTCGCCTCCATAAGTCAATACCCAATCCTTAGTCCTCCGTAGGTACTTAAGGATATTCTTAACCGCCATCCAGTGTGTTTCACCTGGATTGCCTTGGTATCGACTTGTCATACTCAATGCATATGCCACGTCTGGACGTGTGCATATCATGGCATACATGATCGATCCTATAGCTGATGCATAAGGAATCCGACTCATGCGCTCGACTTCTTCCGATGTCTTTGGTGCCTGAGCTTTACTCACCTGCATCCATCCCAGAAACCATTGGAAGGTTCCCCTTCTTGGAGTTGGTCATGCTGAACCTCTCAAGAATCTTATCTATATAAGACTCCTGACTGAGGGATAACATCCGTCGTGATCTATCTCTGTAGATACGGATCCCCAAAATTCTTTGTGCCTGGCCCATATCTTTCATCTGGAAATGGTTCTTTAACCAAACTTTTACCGAAGTTAAGAGAGGTATGTCATTCCCAATCAAGAGTATGTCATCAACATAGAATATTAGGAAGACAATCTTGCTCCCACTCGACTTGATATATAAGCATGGTTCCTCGACCGATCGAGTAAATCCATTCTCTTTTATCACCTGGTCGAAACGATGATTCCAACTCCGAGAAGCTTGCTTAAGTCCATAAAGGGAACGCTTAAGCTTGCATCCTCCTAGGATTTTTAGGGTCATGAAACCTTCGGGTTGTATCACCATGTACAACTCCTCCTCCAATAACGTTTAAGAAGGCTTGGTTTTCCAACGTCCATTTGCCCAAATTTCATAGTCATGAAAAGCGGCAATAGCTAAGATTATCCGAATGGAACGCAGCATGACTACGGGTGCAAAGATTTCATCATAATGCAAACCGTGCACTTGAGTGAAACCCTTTGCCACTAGTCGTGCCTTGTATGTATCTGTTTGTCCTTCTACAGAATGCTTTATCTTGTAAAGCCATTTGCACTGAAGAGGCCGAACCTTATCAGGTAAGTCAACCAGATCCCATACGTCATTCTCATACATAGAGTCCATCTCGGATTGCATGGCGTCAAGCCATAGCTTAGAGTCAGAACAGGTCATGGCACCTTTATAGGTAGCGGGTTCGTTACTCTCTAGGAGTAAAACATCATCACTCTCATTCTCCTCGACCATACCAATGTACCTGTCTGGAGGAATAGAGTGTCTACCCGACCTCCTAGGTTCCAAAGGAATATTAACCGCAGCCGATGATGAAGGAACTGTTTCCTCCATTGGTTGCTCGGTTGTTGGTTCTTGAATCTCCGACAGTTCGAAGGTTCCATTACTTGTCCTATTCTCGAGAAATTCTTTCTCTAAGAACGTCGCACTAGCCGCAAAAAAAACTCGATGTTCGGTAGGCGAGTAAAAGTAATGACCAAACATCCCTTTTGGATAACCAATAAAGTATGTCTTGACCGATCGTGGGCCGAGCTTATCGTCAGGTCTCCACTTGACATAAGCCTCGCAACCCCAAACCCGAATAAAGGACAAGTTAGGGACCGTTCCCTTCCATATTTCATATGGAGTCTTCTCTACAGCTTTAGACGGACTTCGGTTAAGTATTAAAGCAGCTGACAAAAGAGCATAACCCCACAATGACTCAGGTACAACCGTGTGACTCATCATGGATCGAACCATATCAAGTAATGTTTGATTTCTCCGTTCGGACACACCATTCAATTGTGGTGTTCCAGGTGGAGTTAACTGTAGTACTACACCACAGTCTTTGAGGTGTTGATCAAACTCATTCGAAAGATATTCGCCACCACGATCTGGACGTAGTGCTTTAATCTTTCTATCCAGTTGGTTTTCAACCTTATTCTGGAATTCCTTGAACTTGTCAAAGGACTCACTTTTATGCTTCATTAAGTAGACATAACCATATCTACTCAAATCGTCCGTGACAGTGATAAAATATCTATAGCCATCTCTAGCGTTGATTGACATAGGTCCACACACATCACTATGTATGAGTCCTAATAGGTCAGCAGCGCGCATTCCAACACCTTTGAAGGAAATTCGAGTCATTTTGCCTATGAGACATGATTCACACGTTCCAAAAGATTCATAGTCAAATGGGGAGATAGTCCCATTATCAATGAGCTTCTTCACGCGTTTTTCATTTATGTGTCCCATACGACAATGCCATAAATAGGTTTGATCTTTTTCACCAACCTTTGCTTTCTTACTACTCACATGCAATATATCTGTGGTTTGATCTAAAACATAAATCCCATTCATGGAAACTGCTTTACCATAAATCATTTCGTTTAAAGAGAAAATACAGCTATTATCCTTTATTACAAACGAAAAGCCGTCCTTATCAAGTACGGATACTGAAATAATGTTCTTAGATAAACTGGGTACATAGTAACAGTTATTCAGAAATAACTCAAATCCACTCGGGAGTTGATTACATATGTTCCCACTGAAACGGCAGCTACTCTTGTTCCATTCCCCACTCGCAGGTCCACATCACCCCTTGCGAGAGTTGTGATGTTTCTTAGACCCTGCAAATGATTGCACAGATGATAACCACAACCAGTATCTAGTACCCAAGTTCCGAAACTTGCATGGTTGAACTCAATCATATGAATAAAAGAAGAAGACATACCAACAGGAGAGACGCGGCCTGCTTTTATGTCCTCACGGTACACGAGGCAGTTCCTCCTCCAATGCCCAAGCTTGTGGCAATGGTGGCACTCCACGTTACCTTCATCGCTCTTTGTCTTGCCTTGTGAGCTACCGCTAGTCTCACCAGGCCCACTCTTGCCTTGCCCTGGCTTTTTGAATTTTGGCTTCCCTACAGCTAGGTTGGCCTTAGCCTTGCCCATACCTTTGCCCTTGTTGGCAATCATGAGAACGTCCTGTTTCAGACTCCCACTCAATTTCAGATCACTCTCTGTTTGTACAAGGAGTGAGTGGAGCTGATGAAGACTCTTCTTCATATCATTCATATAGTAATTTGCCCTGAAAAGGGCAAAACCATCATGAAGTGAATGAAGAACGCGGTCTATGACGATCTTCTCATCGATTTTGCAACCAAGTGCCTCCAGTTTCTCGACATTCTCAATCATGTCAAGAATGTGTGGGCTAACTGCTTGGCCCTTCTGGAGTTTCGCTTCAAAGAAGCGACAGGTATGCTCATAGCTAACGATCCTCGGAGCTTTCGAGAACTCCTTAGAGAGCGTGGTGAAAATCTTGTTTGCACCATGGGCAATGAATCGCCTTTGCAAATTTGATTCCATTGAAAAGATGAGTACGTTCTTTATCGCACCCGCCTCCATTACGAAATCACTATAAGCAAGTGATTCATTTGCTCCTGCATTGGGGCCTGGGTTTGGCGGTAGTGGCTCAGTTAAGTACTTGAGCTTACCGTCAGCAATGGCAGCATTCCGTAATGTCGTCTTCCAGTCCGCAAAGTTGGACCCATCATTCTTCAGTCGCGTGGACTGATTCATGTTGTCCATAAACATCTTAAGCCAGGACTCACGTCCAAGCGTGGCACTTGGCATTGGGTCATCAGTATGGCCAGCCATTTGTTATTAGCAGTTATATCTGAATATATGACTGTGGAAAAAGAAAATAAATATGATAAGTTTCATCGTTTTAAAATTTGAGTCTAATGAAAAACAGTTTAATTCGATGACTCGTGCATTTATACAATTGACCTCCCTCAAGAATTATATAAATGATCCCAAGACTCAATTTCTGTAAATTGATAAGCCAACCTCTTGGCTAATTCTACTTTTAGAATTCCTGGTCGATAAATTTCTGTAAATTCTATCTTTAGTCCATCATAATCACGAGATATTACTCGTACTATAATGTTGAGATAAAATAGGTCAACACTCACTACTTACCCAACGTAGAAGGGGTCATATTATGACTTCCGACGAAGAAGGGGCTCATAGTAGTTTTCCCTATAAAGACTAGTCTCAATTTTAATTTATAGGGGAAGGTCCCATCATCTTAACTTAAATTCATTTTAAGTGAACGAATGTCTAGCAACTCGAGAATGATTTAACTAAGGTGATGGCCCTAAAAGCGAGTGACATCTGTATGTCCATGATTAAAATATTCAACCTATATGAATCATTTTACATGCATTTTTTAGTTTAGGTGGTTTGGTTTAGGCGGAATATGATGCAATTATATCTATCATGTGATGGAAAGTAAACGAGAATGAAAAACGTAAAAAGAAAAACATGTCCTAGTGTGGCCTATCCTACCAAAAAGAATAAATACAACTCGGAATCCAACTGATTGGACCCTCGAAGCTTGACTTTATCACCCTTCTTGGTCCATGTAGCGGGAGTGAGCTCCAATCTCCATCTTTAGTCTTTTTTGAAATTACAACAAATAAAATTACATAGATCCTACTTATTACAAACTAATTTCAAAACCCAAAACTAAAAATAATGGAGATGCGAGATCTCAAAATACATCCAAGACTATGTTACCATCATTACGGTAACACAATCTACTAAGGCCACACTAAGTTACAACTGATTGTAAAAACGTTAAAATCCATTCAAACAATCCAAAACATTATAAAAGCATCAACTAAAATAAAACATACAAGACATAATACAGTTATTACGATG
The DNA here is from genome assembly GCA_022085475.1 of Heliosperma pusillum. Taxonomy (NCBI): domain Eukaryota; kingdom Viridiplantae; phylum Streptophyta; class Magnoliopsida; order Caryophyllales; family Caryophyllaceae; genus Heliosperma; species Heliosperma pusillum. The sequence goes on along the minus strand of JAIUZE010021595.1, from coordinate 33,755 downwards.
TTTTATTATCCAAACCACCCTTTAACATCGATTATAATTATGTGGTGATTCTGTAATTACCCACATCAATTACAATCTCGATTCATTTTACTGATAAAATGAACTATCCTAAACATTTCAAACTGCTTTAAAATGTAAGATATTAAGTATATGTGAACCGATTCACATTAATTATACACAATCCGAATAATGTACAATTAAAGGCCCAAAAATTTTGAATATAGCAAAAAAAACAGAAAATTTTTTTTTTAGCATAAATTTTTCGGCAAAAAATTTTCTTCAGCAAAACGGTCCTTATCGACAAAATAGGGAAAAATTAATATCCTTTCAAATGATAAACTCATTCAACATCATTTCCATTTTCATTTTAATCTAATCTTTATTAAATTAAAACATCTACAAATCTATTGTATGTTATTTTAACAGATTAAAATAACAAAATAAATCTAAATGAAAACGAATACGAAAGGAAATACGATTCTGTAAAGTACTCGATCGAGAAGAAATTAAACAATAAAGTCTCTCGATCGACTAATTATTCCTAGTCGACAAACAGGAACCACGATCGAGAATAAACATCACTCGATCGACCAAAAATTTGCGAAAAACTGCTCGATCGAGCGAACACAATTACTCGATCGACCAAACAATTGAGAAAACTGCTCGATCGAGTGAAAACAAGTACTCGATCGACCAAAAACTCACAAAAACTGCTCGATCGAGACACTAAAGTCCTCGATCGAGTCAAACACACAGAGGCATAAACAGTTTCGGTTTATGAAATCAAATTAAAACAATTTCGTGGCCTATGCTCTGATACCACTTGTGGGAAATCGGTATTACCAAAATACAATTATTATAGGATTATAACGAAATAGTAATAACTTGATTATACTAGTCATAAACGAAAACAAGAATAAGAGTATAGATTTAGAAATCAACCTCCGGTCCTAGCAATTGGCGTAAAGAACAGAGATATCAAAGTAGATATCCTCCTAATCGTTGCACCCAAGACTGTATGAGAAATGCCCTTGTGTTGCTAGAAGTTTTCAAAAGTTACTGTTAACCTTTTGTTTTGTGTTTTGTCAAAAGTTACTGTAAACTTTTGTTTCTGTGTGAATGATGGAGGCAGTAGTGAGGAATTAGGTTAGAAAAAGCAAAATCACAATTTTCTCTTTTCTGCTCCCTTATTTCTCACGGCACATAGGGTTTTTATATGGGGAGATTTTTGTCTCCTCAAAATAACTACCCATTGACTAAAAACCGAGTGTATCTGGATACTTTCGTTTTTGGTCATTTTAGCTTCCAATATAATGTAATATCTTATAATCGTCGTTTTACCTGGACCGACATTATGATACATCATTAATTATAAATATCCGTATATTTATAATTTGCCAATTAATTATAACGGTTTATGTTTAATTAGCTTACATTATATATCCAATTTACGAATTACAGTTAATTCGTCTCAGCTAACTTTATTTAATCGTTATTAAATAATCGTCTCATCATCACATTGACTAACCTTTTAGTCAAATACACTGACTAACCTTTTAGTCATATAATAGGGCATCAATATGATTATTTTCTCAAATAATCACATCTCTCAAACACATCCTATAGGTGTGACTTTTAGGGACCAGTTGATCACCGCCATCTGTATGACAATAACGTCAAACTTATCTAGCAAGCCAACCGTTATTGATAAACGTTAATCAACTGATTATTATACAAAGTATACCCTGTGAACCTACAGAGGTTTATTTATGTTATTGCACTAACTGTGGAGGACACTGGTCCAACACCAACAAGAAGAGTGGAGGAGGATGGTGGAGCGGCAAGAGGAAGACCGCCTTTGAAGGAAGCAACAAAACCAAAGGTGGCAAGAGCAAAATGACATGTGGGTGGCCCAAAATGCTTGGAGGGAGCAAGCCACAAACCATTTCCAAGCTCAAAATGAGCGCCACCAAACCTACCTTCAAGATGCATATGAAGATGCGGTGGCACAAGAGGATGTTTATGGTTTGGCTAGCTCACTTTTCGGCATGTCCATCGAACAAAACCCCAGCTACCCCACTCCTTACACACAAGAGGCCCTTGATGAAGGCCTAGAAAGAAGAATAAGAGTTAGAGAAGAAAGAGAGAGGAGGAGAAACCGAGGAGGTGCCTCGGGTTCTTCTCATTTCAACAATTGATGAAGCACCCCGCCTTTTCCCCTACAATGAGGACATTGTATAATCTAAGTGTGGGGGAGAGGATTGTATATATTTGTTTTGTGTTGATGCATTTTGTTTTGTTTTGAATAAAAAGAAAAAAAAATATTGAAAATCCCGGCTAGGTTAAAACCCACAAGGGTGGGCACCTAGGCAAAAATTGGGAAGGTGGCCGAGGACGGAATGAAAACCCAAAAGGGCATTCCGAGCAAAATGAAAAATATAGTTGCGAGCCACCAATGAGAGGAAAGGAAAAGCTAAGGTGAAAACCCGAAAGGGCACCTTAGGCAAAATGAGGGATTTTCAAGGAAAAAAACTTGGAAAAAATAAAAGAAAAAAAATTTGAGCAAAATACTTCCGATGATGAGGATTTTTGGAGGGAAAATAAGGGAGAAATAAGAAGGAATTTGGAAGGAGGTTAGCTTAGGATTTCTTTTTATTTTTCTTTGAGTCACAAAATTTGGTCCCAAATCGGTGGATTTCTCTTGTGGGTTGCTTGGTTGTGCGAATTGTGTAGTTTGGGGCCAACCAAGTAACCATGCTATACACTAGTGGAGTAATAAGGGGGTGATATAAGAAGTGGAGTTGCATGGAGTTTGGTGATGAGGATCATATCGGTATGCCTTGGGATAAGGCAAAGATGGTCATACTACAATCTTGGGAGGTATAAGAAGGGAGGAGTGGAGGTGAGATGAGTCGGAGTTGGTGGTGTGTCGAGTCTTGTATTGAGGGAGTTATAAGTAGGAAGTGGTAACGGAAGAGTGTGTTAAAACAACTTTGAGTCATTTTCTTTTAATAGGTGGTTTTGTTTTGAGGGAGATATCAGAAGGTAGTGGTGAGGGAAGCGAAGTCATTACCTTCACATGCTATGTTTGGACTCGTGTTTGTCTTGCTAATCGCGAGTTTTACTCGGGACGAGTAAAAGTCCAAGTGTGGGGGTATTTGACAACACCAAATTGTGTCGTGTTTAGTAGTATTTATTAGGTCTGTTTAGTATACTTTTTACGGGTCGTTAGCATCGTTTTATGCTAACCTTAATCTTGGTAATTATGTTGTTATTTAGTATTTTTTACTCAACTTTTAGAGTCTAACCCGGAAGTCAACAAATGTCAAAGTCAAACCCGAGACCCGAGACTCAAACCCGACAATTGGAGTGGGCTACAAGCAAATCATCAATGCAAGAAGAGCAAGTCCAAAGGGTCAATGGAAATCAAGGTGAGACTAAAGTCCAAAGGGGTCAACGAAAGTCAAGGCGCTCAACCAAGGGGAAAAACTGGCAGCATGAAGCGCTGCCAGCGCCAGTGAACGCTGCCAGCGTCCCACGACATGTGTTCCTGGTCTCAGACATGTGGGCGCTGCCAGCGTCCTGGTCTCAGACATGTGTTCCTTCATTCTCCGTCTTGTCATTTTGAGGCCCATTTCTCAAGGCCCTAGGTTTCCGGAGCCAAGGGTATAAAAGAGCCAAATTGTAGAGAGAGAAGCATGCAACATTCCACAACACAACACATTAGAATTCTCTCAATCTTTGTTCTTTATTTTTGGCTTTGTATTTTGGTTGAACTTTGTTATGAATTGTAATACTTGAATTATGGGTAGCAAATCCTCCATATCTTAGTGTAATTGGAACAAGTTCTCTTCTTTTAACATTGTAAGACTTTTTGAACCTCTTCTTCTCTATTTAATATCATTTTCTCATGTTTAAATTCCATTGTTGAATGAATTATTGTTGAGACTAACCATCTTAGCAAGTGTTTGTTTAATTAGTGCTTTGTCTTGATAAATTTGGTTAATTTGTCTTGATATTTGTTGAAGCAACCTTGAAAGATTGTAACTTTGGTTTAAAGTTGGAATCCTTTGAGTGGAATTTGGTTTATTGTGTGATTAGAACATTTAATGTTTTATTACATGATTCTAGCATGTTTCTTTGGTTTTGTGCTTAAAGCTTGCATCTTTGATTGTGCTTATGTTTTAATAAGTATTGGTTGAGTTGTAAAGGGTCAATCTTGGTTGATTTAATCCTTGTTGACTAATTGCTTAGAAATTTGTATTAGATAACTAGAGAAGAGAGGAAAGGAAGAGTCTTTACTTTGTTAATTGTTGGAAACTTGGGAAAATTACACTAAGTTGTTTCTGAATCCATTTTTAAAATAATGCTAAAAACATAAGTATTTGTCGTTTTGGGTCGGTTTCAAAATTATTTATCAAAATGGTGTCCACGTAGGCTCGGGTTTTCAAAACCCAAAACACGGAACAAACACGCCATTCCCAATGGCGTGTCTTTAATTTTTTTCACATACACGCCAATGGGAATGACGTGTCTCTTTCAGAAAACCCGCCATTCTTAATGGCGTGTTTGCTTTAATCCATTTTTGTAAGTTTGCATTTTTCTACTCACTAGAAACACGCCATTGCCAATGGCGTGTTTCCTCCGTATTTTTGATTCGCGAAATCCGAGCCTACGTGGACACCATTTTGATAAATAGTTTTAAACCCGACCCAAAACAACAAATACTTATTTTTTGAGCATTATTTTAAAAATGGATTCGTTGTTTCTCCATATTTGAATATTTGAATCTTTAGTAGTTGTTGTTGATTTTAGACTTGTTAATGAATTTCTCCAATCAAACTTCCCCCCTATATGTTATCCTACATGTTTTTCATTGTGAATATCATAGTTTGTAATTAATTTAAGTTTTTGTCTTAATTAGTGTCTTAATTTGTGATTAGAGTAATTAATTAGTAATTAGTTTTGTTAATTGGCTTTTAGCAAGAGTTTAGATTAGATTAATTTAGTTAATACCGCCTTCTCTTGGGTTCGACCCTATTCTTACCATTGTTATTTGATCGTAGCTAATTAGCGGATTTAACGACACGCGAATTTAAGCTCGTCAGTCCTCGTGTAACGCTTGGAGACAAGTGTATAGGGAAGTATTGGATGTATGTGTGTGTCGAATTAGGTTATATATCTTAGCTTGTATAGTCTTTTGTTGTGTATTGGTGTCAGTGATTTGGTGGTCCGTTTGTCGGTCATGTGGTGATGCAAGTCCCCGTTAGTTAGTTAGAGTATCGAGTCTTGAGGGCTTGAAGCAATTATGTGTAAGGCACGTGTATAGAAGTCGTATTTTATTGTGATAGTTTTGTAGCTATTGTCTGGTGGGTTTCAGAGTCGAGTCTAATCGGTGAAGATTTATCGGTCGTTATTGTTGAGTCCCTTGTTCTTTTAGAATTTGGCTCAGGTAGCTTGATTGATGGGGTGGTTCCGTGTATGAATTTGGATGTTTTGACTTGGTGGGTATGAGGAGGTTGAGAAATACAATTACGGTGTGCTTGAGGTTGTAAATGGTTCATGGTCGTTTGGAGGATTTTATGGAGATATGGTGTTAGAGCGCATCATGGTTGAGTGTTATATGGTTGAGATAGGGCGAGAATTTAAAAGGATGCTATAAGAAATCGTGGTAAATAATTGATCTAATGTTTCATGTTGAGAATTTCTGGGTGGACTCTAGGTAATGTGAAAAATGAATGGTGTTTGTGGTTGTCGTATAATTCGCAGTGTTGGTATTTGAGTATTAAGCGATTTTGGTTGAGACGGGATGAGGGCGATAAAGTAAATGGATAAGAGTTAATGATGAATGGGGTTAGAGGGCATAGCAGCGTTTCAGGAGAGCGGGTTGTCTCTTTGTCGTGACTGTGTTTTGTGGAATAGTTAGACAATATGGTGATTTGATTGATAAAATTTGGGGGAATCGTTGTTAATTAGTTGTGTAGTTGAGGTATTATTGTAGGCATGTGAACTGAAACTTCTTAGAAAAGGATGGTTTTGTTGTATGAATAGGCCACGGTTAGCACTCCCTCACAATTGATTCACTTGTTTGGAAAAAGACCCCAACAACCTGCACTAGGCTAGGCAATTCAGATAGTACCTTGCATCCTAGCACACAAGCACAGATGACAAGGGGTGGTGTTAGGACTCAAGACACACAAGTAATGAGTTCTAATCCCTGCAGTCTTAGCTCACACACAAGCTTACTAAGAAATGCTACAACACTTAGCTTTTGCTGAAGGATTGTTTTGAACAAAGTTCAGAATTATATTAATCAAAGTCTGCCTTCTTTAGGTTACAACTTGGGCCTTTTATAGGCAATTACAACAGATCTTGACCTTTGAAAACAAGAACATCTAAGGGCTTAAAAGCCTTACATCTTACTGCTAAAACATACTACAAAGTCAGCTAATGAGGACAACAAAACAGACTGCAAAACAGAGAAAAAGAAAGACTGCAAAAGTAGGTTTGTTTCTTTCCAGAAATGGTAAGTCTGCAAACTGTCTTGGGGAGTCTTTGCTTGGCTTGTTCTTGCTGTGTTTGGGGCTGACAAAGGCTTCATATACGACCTTCCTAACATACTAACTACACCTGAGGTTGATCATACACAAAAATAAGGAGCTTTGGACAGAAATATTGGCCTTGGTGCCAGCAGACTCCTCCATATGACCTTCACTCTTCTAGGCTGTTTTAGATGGACTTCTAGACCTTATTTAGAAAACTTGTCCTGGACTTTTCTCTTGCTAAGGACCTCAACTTTAAGGGAAAAGAAGATGGAGCCCTTGGTTGGACTTGTACTGCATGATATTGGATTGATACTCTGGCTGGTCTTGGCTGTTTTTCAGGAAACTGGACCCTGCTCTTGTGACCCTTCTCGTGGCTGTGCTTGCTTGACTTGTTGTTGCTTCTTGACTATAATGGGGGTGCTTGGAGAGTGTTGTACCTGGTGCCTTTGGTGTGGGGCTCTTGTTTGTCTGCTTGGGGGTTGGTTGGGACCCTTTGGATGAAATGGTGCAATCCTGGCTATCTGACTTCTTGGCCTGGTGATGATGGAGCTCTACTCCTGTTTCAAACTCTCCTTCTTGAAAAGGATTTGCCCTCAAATCCTCACTGTTCTCCTCCTCAGACTCTCCATAGTATGGGCTCAGATCACCCACATTGAATGTTCCATGTACTCCATATTCTCCTGGGAGGTCAATCTTGTATGCATTGGATCCCAACTTCTCCATGACCTCAAAAGGACCCTCTGCTCTTGGACTTAGCTTGTTCTTTCTTTTGTCAGGAAACCTCTCCTTCCTTAGGTGCAACCATACTAGATCTCCTGCTTTGAACTCTTTGGATTTCTTTGGACCCTTTGCTCTGGCTTTATACATTTCATTAGTCTTCTCAATTTGCTGTTTCACCTTAGCATGTATCTGCATCATCTGTTCTACCCTGTTCCTTGCATCATAGGGCACCACCTTCTTTGCCATTGGTACAAGTTCTGTTGGCATCAAGGGGTTAGTGCCATAAACAACTTCAAATGGACTTTTACCTGTACTGGTGGAAGGGGCTCTGTTGAAAGCAAATTCTGCCTGGGCCAGCTGCAAATCCCAATCCTTTAAAGACCTTGAAATGATACACCTGAGAATCCTGCCCAGAGTCTTGTTTGTTACCTCTGTCTGCCCATCAGTTTGGGGATGATGAGAGGTGCTGAACAGGAGCCTTGTCTTTAGAAGCTTCCAAAGTGTCCTCCAGAAGTGACTCATGAACTTAGTATCTCTGTCAGATACTATGGTTCTTGGTACTCCATGGAGCTTCACAATCTCCTTGAAATACAAGTCTGCAACTCCCATGGCATCTTCAGTTTTCTTGCAAGCAACAAAGTGTGCCATCTTACTAAATCTGTCCACAACCACCATGACTGAGTCCTTGCCCCTCTGAGTTCTAGGAAGAGCCACTATAAAGTCCATACTAACATCCTCCCAAGGCTTGTCTGGGACTGGCAAGGGGGTGTATGCTCCAGCCTGAAAGAATGACTTGGACCTCTGGCAAGCACTACACCTTCTTATCACATCTTGAACATCTCCCAACATCCTTGGCCAATAGAATTGTTCCTGCAGCATGTCATAGGTCTTCTGGATGCCAAAGTGGCCAGCTAGACCATTTGAGTGAACCTCTTTTACTAACAGCCCCCTATAAGGACCCTTTGGTATACAGAGTTTGTTCCCTAGGAACAAGAATCCTTTCTGCTCTGAGTATCTACTCCCATTCTTAGTGGTGCCCTCCAGCCTTGCCACCCAGTCTTCTTTGAAATCAGGATCCTCCCTATAAAGCTCCTTCATGTGCTCAAACCCAAGCACTCTTTGCTCCATGTATGTCAGCATCATGGTTCTCCTTGACAAAGCATCTGCCACTACATTGTTTTTCCCCTCAATGTACTTACTGGAGAATGAGAAGGACTGTAAATACTCTACCCACTTAGCATGCCTAGCATTCAACTTATGTTGCCCATTGATGTACTTGAGTGCCTGGTGGTCAGAGTGTAATACAAAGGGTTTGGGCTTCAGGTAGTGACCCCAATGGTTCAAGGCTCTGACTATGGCATAGAATTCTTTGTCATAGGTTGAGTAGTTGAGCTTAGCACCACTCAACTTCTCACTGAAGTAGGCCACAGGTTTTTGCTCTTGCATTAGGACAGCACCAATGCCTATGCCACTAGCATCACATTCTACTTCAAATAGTTTGTTAAAATCAGGGAGAACAAGTATGGGAGACTCACACAAGAGGTCTTTGATGATATTGAAGGACCTCTCAGCCTTGTCATTCCACCTAAACTCTCCTTTCTTCATGCACTCAGTTAAAGGGGCCATGATGGAACTGAATCCTTTGATGAATCTTCTGTAGAAGGAAGCCAGTCCATGGAAGCTCCTCACTTCAGTTATAGTTTTGGGGACCTGCCACTCCCTTATGGCTTTTACCTTGTCTTGATCAACAGCCACTCCTTCTTTGGAAATAATGAACCCCAAAAACTGTACCTCTTCCTGCATGAATGTACACTTTTCCATCTTGCCAAACAACTTGTGTTTCCTCAGGACTTCAAATAACAATCTCAAATGTTGGAGGTGTTCTTCTGTTGAGGGGCTGTAGACCAATATGTCATCAAAGTATACAACAATGAACTTCCCTAGATAGGGCCTTAGAACCTCAGTCATCAACCTCATAAAGGTGCTTGGAGCATTAGATAAACCAAAGGGCATGACCAGCCATTCATACAACCCATGCTTGGTTTTGAAGGCTGTCTTCCACTCATCCCCAGCCCTGATCCTTACTTGGTGATATCCCTGCCTCAGATCAATCTTGGAGAAGACCTGAGCCCCACTCAGCTCATCCAGGATATCATTCAACCTTGGTATAGGGAACCTGTACTTGATGGTAATGTTGTTGATGGCCCTGCTGTCTATGCACATTCTCCATGACCCATCCTTCTTGGGAACTAGCAAGGCAGGAACTGCACAGGGACTGAGGGACTCCCTCACAAAACCCTTGCTGAGTAAGTCACCAACCTGAGCTTGTAGTTCTTGAGTGGCCTTTGGATCACTTCTGTAGGCAGGTTTGTTGGGCAGCATTGCTCCAGGAATGAGATCAATATGATGCTCTATTCCTCTAAGAGGGGGTAGTCCACTAGGCAAGTCAGCAGGGAATACATCCCCATAATCCTCCAGTACTTGTTGAACATTAGCTGGAATGTTTCCTTGGGGAAGTAGGACCTCTTTGGTTAGCAGGATGAACACAGTCTCATCTCCCATAAGCTCTTGAACCATCTCAGCTTCACTCAGCAGTAGGACTTCTTTGGACATGTCATTGACAGGGGCGATGTTCCCTTTAACATTGGGGGGTAAAGGGGCTAGTATGATCTTCTTGTTACCAAACTTGAAAACATAGGTGTTGTCCCTCCCATGATGTACAGAGTCTCTATCAAACTCCCAGGGCCTGCCCAACAGAAGGTGGCAAGCATCCATAGGTAGGACATCACACAAGACCTCATCAGTATATCCCTTGCCAATAGAGAATGGCACAACACACTGCTTGTCAACTCTTACTTCCACTCCCTTGTTCAGCCATCTTAGTTTATAGGGGTGGGGGTGTTCTTGTGTGGTTAGGGACAGTTTCTCTACTAAGGTGGTGGATGCCACATTGGTACAGCTCCCCCCATCAATTATCATGTTACAAACCCTTCCCCTTATAGTGCATCTGGTCCTGAATATTTGCTGTCTCTGATCATCCTCTAATGGTTGAGGTTGGGTGTGCATAACCCTCCAGGTTACTAGACTCAAGCCTGCATCTGGTTCTATCATTTCCTCTCTAGGCTCTTCCTCATGCTCCTCCAAACTCTCCTCACATACAAGGATCTCATCTTCTCCCCATTCTACAACATCCATACTGCTCAAAGCCCTTTTAGAGGGGCATTCTTTAGCAAAATGCCCAAAGCCCTGACATTTAAAGCACTTCTTAAGGGATACTGTCTTTCTCAAGTCTGTCTCAGGGGCCTTGCCTTTGTCTGACACTGAGGGCTTGGCTGGGACCAAGGGTTCTCCTATTCTTACTCCAGTGAAGGGTTTGAAAGAAGGTCTAGTCTGTGGCCTGGGAGGTGTTGGTTTTCCCTTCCCTAGCTTCTCAATCCTCAAGGCTAGACTCACTGCTTCCTCAAAAGAGTAAAGGTGCTGCAACCTTACTCTGCTAGCTATCTTCTCATCAAGACCCTCTAAAAACCTAGCTATCTTCTGCTCAGGCTTTTCAGTAATCTCACATTGTAGTGTGAGTTGCTCAAAGTCCCTCAAATAGGACTCAACAGGTCTACCTTCTTGTTTCAGGTGGGTAAGTCTGATAAACATGTCTTGAGTGTAGTCTTTTGATACAAACTTAATCCTCATTTTCTTTTTCAGTTTATCCCAAGATTTAATAGGATCCTTACCCTCCCTAGTCCTCTGAGCCTTCATATTTTCATACCACAAGGATGCATATCCTTTCAATTTCATGATGGCTACCTTAAAGGCTCTTCTATCAGTGTAACCCTTGAACTCAAAGACTCTTTCTACTGACCTTAACCAGTCTAGGAAGTCATCAGGGTTCATACTACCTAGAAAGTCAGGGATTTCTACCTTTAAGTCTTTGTCATGGTGCCTAGGAAGGCCCTGCTCTGAGTTCTCTGAATCTGAGGCCTCCTCTTGCTCCATATGTTGCCTCCTTCTTGCTGCAACAGGTGGCACAGGTGCTCCTCTACCTCGTCCTCTGCCTCCTCTTCCACCATTGTTGAGCTGACCATCTAAGAATTCATTGAAGGATGCTGTAACCTCCATAACAGTTCTAGCAAGGCCATGAACTGTGGTTTCAAGCCCTGCTAATCTCTCTTCACTCATGGGTAGTTTTTGTGTTTTTAATGTAGGTAGGTAAATGAACTCACAAACCAAAGCTCTGATAACCAATTGAACTGAAACTTCTTAGTAAAAGGATGGTTTTGTTGTATGAATAGGCCACGGTTAGCACTCCCTCACACTGATTCACTTGTTTAGAAAAAGACCCCAACAACCTGCACTAGGCTAGGCAATTCAGATAGTACCTTGCATCCTAGCACACAAGCACAGATGACAAGGGGTGGTGTTAGGACTCAAGACACACAAGTAATGAGTTCTAATCCCTGCAGTCTTAGCTCACACACAAGCTTACTAAGAAATGCTACAACACTTAGCTTTTGCTGAAGGATTGTTTTGAACAAAGTTCAGAATTATATTAATCAAAGTCTGCCTTCTTTAGGTTACAACTTGGGCCTTTTATAGGCAATTACAACAGATCTTGACCTTTGAAAACAAGAACATCTAAGGGCTTAAAAGCCTTACATCTTACTGCTAAAACATACTACAAAGTCAGCTAATGAGGACAACAAAAACAGACTGCAAAACAGAGAAAAAGAAAGACTGCAAAAGTAGGTTTGTTTCTTTCCAGAATTGGTAAGTCTGCAAACTGTCTTGGGGAGTCTTTGCTTGGCTTGTTCTTGCTGTGTTTGGGGCTGACAAAGGCTTCATATACGACCTTCCTAACATACTAACTACACCTGAGGTTGATCATACACAAAAATAAGGAGCTTTGGACAGAAATATTGGCCTTGGTGCCAGCAGACTCCTTCCATATGACCTTCACTCTTCTAGGCTGTTTTAGATGGACTTCTAGACCTTATTTAGAAAACTTGTCCTGGACTTTTCTCTTGCTAAGGACCTCAACTTTAAGGGAAAAGAAGATGGAGCCCTTGGTTGGACTTGTACTGCATGATATTGGATTGATACTCTGGCTGGTCTTGGCTGTTTTTCAGGAAACTGGACCCTGCTCTTGTGACCCTTCTCGTGGCTGTGCTTGCTTGACTTGTTGTTGCTTCTTGACTGTAATGGGGGTGCTTGGAGAGTGGTGTACCTAGTACCTTTGGTGTGGGGCTCTTGCTTGTCTGATTGGGGGTTGGTTGGGACCCTTTGGATGAAATGGTGCAATCCTGGCTAGCTGAATTCTTGCCCTGGTGATGATGGAGCTCTACTCCTGTTTCAGCATGAGTGTGGCCTTGTGGCCTTAGTTATTCGGTAATGGTCGGTTTTGGGATATGTGGAAGGATATAACTATTTATGCATGACGATAAGTTGTGTATTAATGTTTGGTATGGTGGTGGAAGTTAAGGAGTATTATGTTGTGAAATGGTAGGTGATGTTGTGAGTACTTCATGGTGGATGAGGTGGTAGGTCTTGTTGAGAGGTTGAGTTTGATATGATCAGGTGAGTGTTGGTAGGTGTTGTTAAAGAGTTGGAGTACTTGTGTGGAGGTGTGATGTCGGTAAGATGTTAAAATTTCGATGGTGGCATTTGACAGTGTTAGCTTGGATGTCTTGTCAATGTATGTATTGTTGGAATAGTTGGGTGATTATGTTGTATCGGATTGTGACGGTCTTTGGGGGTACCCTTGATATCTGAAGGTGTTAGTGCTCGCGTGACTGCTTGGTTTTTCTTGTTGGTAAAGAGGATGTGGATTTCGGGGACGAAGTTCATTTTTAAGGAGGGAAGAATGTAATAATTTGTATTAGTTTTGGAAGACTTTTGATTTCTTATTGGTCTTACTTGTTGATGGGAAGTTTTGGAAAACGTTTTCTTTCTTATTGGTCTTACTTGTTGATGGGAACTTGGTGTTGGTTGTTGCGAGTTGATATGTTATTGGTAGAGTCCTCGCGTCATTGTCTACGTAGTGTTGTTGGGTCGTGACATATGTTTAGCATATGTGTTGTAATGTGTTGTTGTGACATATGTTGAGCATATGTGTTGTTATGTGTTGTTGTGACATATGTTTAGCATATGTGTTGTGATATGCTGTTGTGACATTTGTTTAGCATATGTGTTGTGTGGTGTCTTGTGTTGTTAGTTGGTAGGGGTGTTTGTGTGGTAGGAGAATGAGTTGTGAACTTCGAGGACGAAGTTCGTTCTTAAGGAGGGAAGACTGTAATACTACGTATTTCTTTGTATAGGGTGCTCAACCGAGTAGGGCTTACTCGGCCGAGTACATATGGTAGGCCACTCGACCGAGTGGATTTGCCTGATGTCTTTGGTGGTATTCTGATCTCGTGTACTCGACCGAGTGATATCGGCACTCGACCGAGTAAGTCGTACTCGTCCGAGTCCATGTGGTACTCGACCGAGTACGACGGATTCCAGGGTTTAGTCGAACGGATGATTAAAGGTTAATAAGAGGAGTCATATTCGTTATTCAGTTTTACGTTTCTTAATTACAAAACCCTATTTCTCAAATCCTCTCTAATTCCTTAAGAAACCTTTCATCATCTTGTGCCAGATCCAACCTTTTTGCTACATTGATTGATTGCTTGAGTAAGTATCCTTGATTATGATTGATTGTATTGTATTTGTTATAACCCCTAATCGATTTAGGGGAAATGGGAAACAAGGGTTAGTATTGATTATGTTAATTGCATGTTTAGGGGAAGGAATTCATGAAAGAAGATTGTTGATATAATGATTGTGATTTGCTGCGGATTTTCAAAAAGGTAGGGTTTCCTACTTAGTATTTGTCTATGCTAATTAATGGCATGAGATTATTGATTTGTTATTTGTGATACTTTATATACGATGATGTTGTTGGTCACTGTTGTGACGATGTTAGATATTGGGGATTTGTGGTTGATGTTACTATGGTTTGGTGATCCTGTTGGGAGACAGGTCACACCCCGAGTTCGCCTCTGTGGTTATCCCGCCACGTGGGGATGTTCACATTAATGGTTTGGGTTATCTTGCTATGGCGAGATGGAAGCTCGACGCTTGTGGCTGCGGTGCAGGGTCAATTGGTGGTTTTGTAAAGTAGGCTGGTAACTTGAGTCTACTGAGGTGACCGCTGCGGTGAGCCTCTTGTTTCTCTTGTCCCTTGTGCTTATCTTGTATGTTGGTCGGTGTAAGCATATACTGATCCTTCTATTGTTTTACAAAACTACTGTGATCCATTGGGGGATGGTGAGCAGGTGATCACAGGTAATCATTAGCGTTGCGTGGGATCGAGGATGGGATAACTGATGAGTCTAGCTTCCGCGTGTTAGTTTGGCGTGTCAGTTGGAGTCTTGAACTCGTAGTAGTATTAAACATTTTTTTTAGTTTTGGCATCTTAATATTGTGGATCTTGTATTTGGTCAGATGGTATGCCATCCGCTTTGATTTTGTAATCACCTTTAAACATATACTCCCTCCAATCCAATCCAAACTACCCACACCCTTTTCCACAAGTTTTTAGAAAATTGCTTTTGATGAGGGTAGTATGGGAAAAAGGATGAGAGAGGTAGTACATAAAATAGGTGAGGTATGTTATAAAAATGGTAATTTTTGTAAATATAGGTATGTCATAAGGATAGAGTTGTCCTAATTTTACTCATTTATGGTATGGGTAGTTTGGATTGGATTGTCCTAAAATGGAAGGTGGATAGTTTGGATTGGATTGGAGGGAGTATTTAATAAATGTCATTTCTTTATTTCTTGCCGTGATGCTTAATACCTCGGCCAACCGAGATGGTAGCACTCCCATGTGCTAAGGGGGTCATGCAAGGCACCTTGGTATATGGGGGTGTTACATAAATATCTCATTTTTTACAGGCTCACTGCTACCCAACCCCAACAATACAACATGACTATTTGAAATGAACGAATGGGTTTCCCCCGAATCGAATAAAACAAAATAAAAAAAATTATTTACAAGGAATGTAACGGTAACAACCTGCGCATCTGCCTCGGCCGTTTGATTATCCATCATGAACAGTTTACCACTGTTCTTTTGGCCACCTCCTAGCACTGTGCTCGCGGATGCCAGCGTCTTTGCAGCCGAACTCTGGTTCTCCCCATTGTTGTTTATGTTGTTGTTTTTGTTCTGCCTCTTATAACCACCATAGCGGTTGTAGCCAACACCAGTCCCACTCTAATTCCCATGCATGTTCCAGGAACCTGCAAGCTGATTACTAGCCATGCTCTAAGAATAACTCCGCTGGTATGAGGGTTGGTAACCCCACCTCCTCCTCCTGATTGACACTCGAACTTCTTGTGGTCCACACCGCCAAAACCATAACACTTCGGCCCGGAAGTCTCACTAGTGGTTCTACCACCATTTCCCCCAAACTGCTACCCTCTCCGGTACCCACCGCCACCCGAATAGGATCTGGTATGCGAATAGTTGCCCTTCTTATAGGTAGGGTTGTCTCCACCCTCTCTTTTTGCCTTTCTCTTGCCACCCTCCATCGCCTCTCTAGCCTCCTTCGCTAAACTGCCAGCCTCTCAGCCTGACTCGCCTTCTCATAAGTCCCCTTAAAGTCAGAAGCCACCGGCACTGGTAGCTTGTTCATGACCTGAAATACCAATCCCTTCAAAAATTTCTCAGCTAGGGACTTTTGAATCCACTGCCAATTTCATGAACTTGTTGTAGTACTCCGTCACGGACATCTCCTTAGCCATTCAAAAGATCTCGAATTCGTACCTCTACTTTCCCCTCACATGCTCAGGAACAAACTCCAGTCTCATCTCCATCTTGAAATCCCTCCAAGGAATTGCCTCCCTTCCTTCGCCCACATAGAATTCCTTCATATCCCTCCTTTCTCTGAACCACCACTTCCCCACGTGAACCCTCGGGTAGAACGCGGCTTGTTCCCCGCTTAGCTCCGTTGGCCAGTCTACGACCTCGAAGATGCTTTCTATCTCGCGGTGCCACTCATCTAACAGATTCGGTGTACCGGTACCCTCATAGGTAGTGGGTCGGTGACGAGCGATGGCACTACTTATGGTAGTAGTATTAACTACCACTTCCCGATTACCATCCACATTCTTAAGCGTCTCAGTAAGCGCCCTGTTTTGATCGACGAGTCTGGAAACCTCCTCAACACTAAACTCCGCAGTTGCAGCTGGCGCACTAGATCTTGTAACAGGCATGATATCTTCAATAAGAATGGCAAACGTAAGCACAAGTGTACGGCCAAAACGAACTACGGTCCTGACATAAAAACACTCGGTCGAGTGCAACAAGCCATTCGGCTGAGTCGACCTCACTCGATCGAGTACATCAAATACTGAATTCCAATTAAACTTACATGGATTTTCACCTGATCGAGTCCAAAAGGCACTCGGTCGAGTGACCTAGATCAGTATTTGTCCCAAAATATACAAGGATCTCTGCTCGGTCGAGCCTCTCATGCTTGGCCGAGTGTCACTATGTGCTCGGTCGAGTCACTATTCTCTACAGATAAATTGTCACATCAACTTCCCACACTCGATCGAGTGTCAAGGTACTTGGTCGAGTAGCCAGTTCGGTCGAGTAGCCTGCCCCCACTCGGTCGAGTCATGCAATATTACGGCCCCCGTAGAGTAATCATCTATGCATACTCATATTACATAACATATGATATCATATTCTCATGTTTACATACGATTATTCAATTCATATTCTCCTTATACATACCACATACTCTCATGTAACATATACATATAACATGCTTGTTAATAACAACATATTATCATGCCAAAATCATCGTCATACATACATAATTCATTTCATATAGGCTCATCATCATGCCATCATGTTTCATGCGCAACATATATTCATACGACATCTCATGTAGTTCACATCTCACTACCTCCTCCATAACAATCTCATGTGATACACATATGCCACAATCATACTCCACTCCATTCCACATCCACCTCCATGTCACATATTCATTTCATATAGGCTCATCATCATGCCATCATGTCACATATGCTATAGGGGCAAGAGTGCGATCCTGGGACGTCTTCCGAATCCTTGCGGTAGCTACCTATGACTCCTACCCAGGTTCATTTTATTAGACACTCCTAGTTCATTACGTTCATTGGTTTTAGGTTGGAAACTTGATCGCTCTGATACCACTTTGTAACACCCTCATACACCAAGGTGCCTTACAAGACCCCTTTAGCACATGGGAGGGCTACCATCTTGGTTTCCCGAGGTAGTATATATTAAAACAAGCAATAAAGAAACAATGTTTATTAATCGATGTTTAATTGTCAATACAGAATCCTAAAACATACCATCTGACCAATAATCCAACTCAATAATCATAATGTAAGAATAATTAAATAACAATGTTTTAAGACTCAAATCACTAGGCGGAAGCTAAGACATGACAGAATGATCCCATCCTCGATCCCACGCAACGCTATCGATTACCTGCGATCACCTGCTCACTATCCCCCAATGGATCATATCAGTTTAGTAAAACAGTAGAGGGTCAATATTTGCATATACCAACCAACAAACAAGATAAGCACAGGGGAAAATAGAAACCGGAGGGCCACCGGAGCGGACACCTCAGTAGAGGAAAAGAGAAACCGGAGGGCCACCGCAGCGAACACCTCAGTAGACTCGGGTTACCAGCCTGCTCTATAAAATCACCAATTGACCCTGGACCGCAGCCACAGGCGTCGAACTTCCATCTCACCGCAACAAGACAAACCCAGAACATTAATGTGCACATCCCCCACATGGCGGGATAACCACGGGGGCGAACTCGGGGTGTGATTTGTCTCCCAACGGAATCACCAAACTATAGGAACGATAGTAACCATCACAACAACCCCAAAATCTATCATTGTCACCACCGTGACCATCATCAATATCAACAATCACAACATAATCAATATTACAACAGCAATATCATCTCATCAATCAATAACACAAACACTGAGTAGGGAAACCCTACCTTATAACAACTTCCGTGACCAGCACGTAAGCAAGCAAGTCAAAAGCGTTCTTCTATAAAGCCCCCTCCTATACAATTTAATATTATATAATTAACATCACAATCCCCCTTTTCCCAATTCAATTAGGGTATAGATGGAATACAATCCAATCAAGATCAAGAACACTTACCAAAGTAATCAATCGATGTAGCAAGGATCAGATCTGGCACAAGATGATGAAAGGTTTCTTGAGGAATTAGAGAGTAGAGTTTTGTAATTAAGAACGTAAACTGAATTATGAAAAACTAATTCCTCTTATTAACCCTTAATCAAATGTCCGACTAAACCCTGAAACCCGTCGTACTCGGTCGAGTACAACATGTACTCGGTCAAGCACGACTTACTCGGTCGAGTGCCGATATCACTCAGCCGAGTACGCGAGATCAGAATACAATTTAAGACATCAGCCAAATCCACTTGGTCGAGTAGCCTATACTTGGCCGAGTACACTATGTATTCGGTCGAGTAAGCCCTCCTCGACCGAGCCCCCAACAGATAGAAATACGGAGTATTACAGAATCAGGCTACGAAATTTGACAGGCAAAACTAGGTTTGGAATAAACAATAGCCTTTATTTAAACTTTTCGAAGATAAGGTATTTAAGACAGCGAAAACAATTGAACAAGATGGCCCAACGAATCTGTAAACTGTTGTAACAATTAAATCATTCTAACTCTAATCAAAAGTGATGATGCACAACTCATACAACATAATCATAGACTCTAAAAGATGATTAATGATAAAAAGATATAAATAACTTACAATAAAAGAATAAGCATAAACCTTCATTCTTCTTTTAGATGTTTAGAAAGACGATGGAGGAAAAGATGAGAGGAAGATTAGGAAAGATTTTAGGGTTTCTAAACTAATGATTAAAAGCTTAGAATAATATATATACTAACCATTCTTTTAATCACAACTAATGAACCGACATCTTAACACGGAGCGGTCCACTCGGTCGAGTACCACCTACTCGACCGAGTACTACAGTAAAATACGGAGTATTATACTATCCACCATTCTTTCCACAAGGACATTACATTCTTGATTGGTTATTCTGCTAGCCTGGATAGGCACCCCAACAATTGAGTCAGTGACGTTTATGTGTTCTATGTGTGTCTACAATACATTCTTTTAAAGTTATTGCATGTGGTGATCCATATGATATTTGTCGGTCATATTAGGGAGCAGTGTTGTGTATACGTGTTGTTGGAATGGTTGGTGCTAGATGTGGTTGTTTGTACGGGAACGAGCGAATCGATACAATATTATTTAGAAACTGAGTCGAATATAATTGGACTTCATCTAGGAATCTATAAATTTGGTTATGCAATTTGTTTTAGTAGTTTCGACTTCCACTCTAAACGTTGTAAATTAATTTGAATAAGTTGAAGTTCGTTGTGACTAGCAATTAATGAGTTGTTGTTTTCTGTTTACTTTGGTATTGTTAGCACGGTTTTCCGTGATGGTGACGCTTTTTATTTATTTGGTAAGGTTTAGTTAAGACTCTTCTATATGTAGGGGTGTTACTAATATGTTTCCCGAACCCGAAATAAACGAATTAGTAGCCCACTCGCCTAACCGTTTGACATGTCTAGTAATTCAAATTACACCCAAGTTAACTCCAATTACTCACTCCTACGAACTAGAGTTGATCAAATGGCCCAGGCCTGCTAATCCGTCCCGGCCCAGCCCAATTTTTCCTCGGGTGTGAGCCTTGATTTTAGGCCCGAAAAAGCCCATTGCCCGAATCAAATAATTGGGTCGCGTTTGGGCCGACTTTAAGGCCCGAATTTGGCCCGACCCGACCCGAACCGAACATATCTATGGAGCAACAATAATTTATTTACCTGTATTAATAGGACAAACCTATAATTTAAGCCTAAAAACATATTTTAATTCACAATAGATTGCACAACACCGTAATGAGCACAATACTAAAGGTCGAAAGTACATTAGGAGTACTTTACTGCCGAAATTGCGCACTTAATTAATCATATGCCTCTCCCTTTTGTCTGCTTCTCACCTCTAACTTCAAATAAATAATTTCTTGAGGTGAAGCAAAAATGTCATTTGTTAAAATTAGTAATATTTAAATAGTATTATACATGCACATTTCACTAGTTTTTCCGTTACGTTCATTTGTTGAAAAATGACGATGTGTAAGACAAAGATCCATCCACGTAAATGGCTCCAAATCCAGTGAAGCATCCCTTAAATTTCCCTCCAATTCTTTCCCCAACTGTCAAATAACATTTCACAAAACTCTCCCTCTTATTAACCAAATCTCCGTCGCCGTATAAAACCCGGAAGCATGTGCACCCAAGCGGGCCCAACTACGGCGGTCGAACCTGGTCGAATTCGGGTCATAAAAAAGGGCACAAAGCCGGGCCAGAAAGGTGCAGTGGTGTACTGGATGTTCAGGGATCAAAGGGTGAGGGACAACTGGGCATTAATCCACGCCGTTGATCAGGCTAATAAGATGGACGTTCCGATTGCGGTTGCGTTTAACTTATTTGATGGGTTTAAGGGTGCCAAAGCTAGACAATTAGGCTTCATGTTAAGAGGCTTGAAACAATTGCATTCTACTTTGCAGCATTCCCTTCATATCCCATTTTTTCTTTTTCAGGTAACACCCATTACCTCTAATACTCCCTCCGTCCCGGTCAATTATCTACTTTCATTTTGGGACAAAAACCAAGAAAACAATATTTTCATTGAGAGATACTAATATAGAAAGGACAACAATTGAATTGGATAACCAAAAAATAAATAATAAATAGGACAACAATTGACAGGACGGAAAGCTAATGCTACTTTTTTAAAAGAAATTCCTGCCAATGGCGGAACAAGGGGTTAGTAGAGGTGGTTGTCCCACTGTAATCCTAGTTTTTCGATTCTTTTTCTAGTTTACTCTAATGCATTCATTACCTACTTGTCCATTTCAAATAAAATGTTAGGGACCCCAAACCCCTAAAGCACTTTTGTGATAATGAGTAGAAATCTGCGTACATTTTCACTCTGTCATATTGGTGAATAGATAATGGGAAAGGGTTCAAAACCCATATCAGGAACTGTATAGCCTTAAACAAGTAAGCTTTGTCATATGAAATTTGCAGGGAGAAGTTGTTGAGACAATACCACAATTTCTGATACAATGTGGAGCTTCCCTTTTGGTAACCGACTTCTCGCCACTAAGGGAAGTTCGTAAATACAAAGAGGAGCTCTGTAGGATAGTTGGTGATTCAGTGTCGATACATGAAGTTGATGCGCACAATGTCGTGCCTGTTTGGGAAACATCAAACAAGCTCGAGTATGGAGCAAGGACTCTTAGAAGTAAAATAAATAAGTTACTTCCTACTTATCTCCTTGATTTCCCAATGCTGCTTCCTCCCAATAGAACATGGCCTTCTTTGACACCGACTATTGATTGGGATGGATTGATTGAAGATCGAGTTAAGTAAGATTTCTTTCAAACTCCCCTTTTCATTAAGCAACATTGTATCTCAAGTTGAAGAAAGATGAGATATCGGCATTTTACATAATTTTAGCTTGTTGCATTGTATATTTATCGCAATCTAAACTTGGCCGTATGTTCAATAATAATTAGGATACCTTGAAAGACAAAAGGTTTATATGAGACTATCTTGTGAAACCAGCTAATTAGCTGTTTTAAACTAAACAACGAATACACAAGGACTTGGGTGGTTTGGAATTCTGTAACTGTCTTATGCGGAGTACAAGACTCTTTGTTTTTAGAAATTGAAGTTAGGCATTGGTAGGTGCTGCCAGAAGGAGCTACTATTCAGATGATCTTTAGAAGATTGTTTTGTCAACAAATCTGTGTTCGGCCTGGCTAGATATTAACATTGTACTCCGTAATTGTTCTTTTTTCAGAAAGGGGGCAGAAGTGCCAGAAATTGATTGGTGTGAACCCGGTGAAACTGCCGCTCTAGAAGTCTTGAAAGGTAGTAAAGATGGGTTCTTGACAAAGAGATTAAAGAATTATGCTACTGCGAGGAACAATCCGATAAAACCAAGAGCATTGTCCGGTCTCTCTCCATACTTGCATTTTGGCCAAATATCCGCTCAAAGATGTGCCTTTGAGGCCCGCCAATTGCGGAAACTTTTTCCGGAGGTCTGCCCTGCTATATGTTAGTTGAATTCGTTTCAATAAACCCTACTTCTAGCATATTACTTTCCTATTTGTTGTTAATAAATTAGCTATGAGATAGTCTCCAGATACTATGTTCTAGAGAATAAACCTATATGAGAATTAAATAGAGTAATTATTCTTTGAGCTGCTAAGTTAATTGGTCAGTGGAGTCTTTAGTTAAATGGGTTATTCTCATGTTATATTAATGTGAGACCATCTTTGAAGAGACTAATTGGTTTAATTTTTAGCATACAATGTTTAAGTGTTAACTATATATTGTCTTTCTGAAGGCAGTGGATAGTTTCTTGGAGGAACTAATCGTGCGTAGAGAACTTGCTGACAACTTCTGCTATTATCAACCTTATTATGATTCACTAACGGGTGCATGGGATTGGGCGCGCAAGACATTGATGGATCACGCTTCAGACAAAAGAGAACATTTGTACACGTTAGTGACACAACTTTTCGCTAAAACTCGATGCTTCCTGATTGCTTGGTAATATGTTTAGGCCTTAATTGACTGATAATCTTGTAGAAGGGAGCAGTTGGAGAAGGCGCAGACTGCGGATCCTGTAAGAAAACCATGACAGTTTAAATAACTCATCTCAATTTTGCGCTCATAAGATTGAGTCATTTCCAACTGCTGAGTGAGCTCTCTTTTTTGTTTTTGTTGTTGTTGTTGTTGTTGTTTTAACTTGTAATATCAGCTATGGAATGCTTCTCAAATGGAGATGGTTAGTTTTGGGAAGATGCATGGTTTTATGCGGTAAGTAACTCTAATAGCTAAACATTTTCCAACTGATCAAACAAATAAGCTTGAGCAGATCAATCTTTGTATTGCTCATGTTGATGATATCCAGCTGCATCCTCTGATTATATGTAGCTATGCAGGATGTACTGGGCTAAAAAAATTCTCGAGTGGACGAGTGGACCTGAAGAAGCCCTTGAAATAGCAATTTACTTAAATGACAAGGTAGTTTAAGTGTTTTTTTACTATAATTCTTTTTTTTTGTTTAAACAACATATTATCACTATATTCCTACACAACTTTTCATGTTTCCTCATTTAACGCAGTATGAAATCGATGGGAGGGATCCAAGTGGGTACGTTGGGTGCATGTGGTCAATCTGTGGGGTTCATGATCAGGTTTGCTTGAACCTCTAACTCTTGCATCTTTGATACCATAAGCATTATCGCTGCCACCAACATTATCACTGCAACCACTCCCTATTCATGTGGATATTTTCTGGCTGCCATTTTCTCAGAAAGTGATGAAGCTTGAACATTTATGCAGGGTTGGAAGGAAAGGCCAGTTTTTGGCAAAATACGATACATGAATTATGCTGGCTGTAAAAGAAAATTTGATGTTGATGGGTACATTACATACATCAAGAAGTTAGTTGGTGAAACTAAGAAAAGGAAGGCCACTACTCAATTAAGTAGGAGTGAGAGGAATATTCGTCATCTGCTGAAACCATAGCCGACCGACCTTCAGACATGTTTTTGCTTCCTTCTGGTAAAAGTCTTAGAGCGACATGGCCAATGTTACCCAGCATTTTCGCAGGAGATTTTGTTAGCTCAATTCTCTTCATTCTTCTCGGTCATTTCAATTTAAATGTTCTCGTATCATCTTACGGGAGTATATCATTTAAGGAGGGAGTACCATTGATGTACTTCTCGTGGCAATTAAACGACAATTTAGAGTTGAAAATCCAGAAACAGTTCCTAATGAAATAGAGTATCCTTCAGGAAAGCAATAGCATTCACCGAGTTTGATTCTGTTTTGAACCCATTTCTCATAGTTTTTTGCTCTTATGAGGTCTAGCAAGCCTGCATATTATTGGAAGCTGTTAATCATAGTATTAGGGGCATTGTCCTCGATATTTTGGAAATCGCAAAATATTACACTGTTTTTCCCCAAGCTTGTGTCCTTGTAAACTCAATATGATGGTGTGCCTTATAATCAAGGAAGCTATGGTGATGTAAGGGCGTTTTTACATCGGGAATAGTAAAATGTACCACCCCTAATACATTTGGTTTACGTTTTTTTTACATACTCCCTCCGTCATAGTAAGAAGTCATCTAGTTCAAATTTGGGGTCTATTAGTCAATAGTTATCTATGTCTATATTTTGTAAGTTATTAGCAGGTCTTATAAATGTGCAATTGGAGATTTGCTTTTTGTGGTGTTTATATTCATTCTCACTTATTTTCTTAAGCGTGCTGCCAAAAGGAATAGATAGATATTGACTGGGACTTGGGGAGTATATCAATGGGGGCTCTCTCGTAACACCCAGAACCTTGATTACTTACATTATTTATGTAGACTACGTATCTCGTATTTTCTTTGAAAACTTTTAGGATTAATATCGAGTTTGACCCTTGTAGGTAACCTTCACAATATAGCTCATTGTTATACTACCATTTAGAGCTGGCAAGTGTGGGCCGATCCGAGTGATTCGACCGAACCTGGCTCAATTGAGCTCGAGAATTTTGGGAACCGAAACCTACTCGACCCGTAACCCGACGCGACTCGATAACCAAACCCGATATTGACATGTTTAAATTGATGACCTGACTATTTTTAAGCTTAACACTCACCAAAATAGAAGTGATTTAGTGTTTAGATTTTATACGTATAACTTAATAATGAAGTACCTAAGTCAAACAATGGTCAAAAATAAAATTTAATGGTCACAACTTGTGATGCGATAGAGTAACCGGATCCAACAATGAACCGGCTCAAACATGACCCGACTTGACCCACCTAAACTCAACCCGACTGACCTATTGTCACCTCTACTACCATTGACATCCTCCGTACAAATTAAGCACAACAAACTCTGATTCTTTGTATCCTTTCCATGCCAACATCTCCAAAAATACTCACGGAAGTTGTGTTCATTGTCATCGTGATGATTGTCTTTCAGTCATTCTCGTATCCGCCAAAAAATTTGAGGTAAGACCTAAAATCAGAACTAGTTGAGGATCTCTAAATAGTCTACGGGCGTACATATTCTACCATGGTACTCTCTCCGTACCGGTTAATTGTTCTCATTTGCTTTTTGAACACTATTCATAAAGGGAGATAATTCTTAAAATAATTTCCAATGCATAACACAAAATATAGCCATGAGAGATCTTGTTTGATTCGTCTTAATGAGTAAGTTAAGAATATCAAAATTTTATAATTTTCACATTAATGTAGTAAAAGATATTTTCGAAATAAAATATGCATTGAAAAACGTGTAAAAGCCAAATGATAACAATTGACTGGGACATAGGGAGTATTAATAAACGAATTATATGTTTAATTTAAATTGAAGTCAATTGCGATTTACAAAAATATGAGGTATATTGCTCTATTTTTTTTACATAAGATTTTCTCTCATATTGAGACACTCACTTATGTCTTCAATAATCTTAAATTATAAGACTATATACTATAAAATGTATACTTTTATGAAAGAGTTTTATAACTATGATATTATTTAAATATTTTTTGAAGATATATACATGGCCGGCCTTTAGCGTGTGCATCTCGTGCTGTCGAACAGGGCTCCCTAAATTTAGGGGCCCAATTCTGTTGCATGTATTATATGATATGTAAATATTGACTCAATTTAGTGTGCATATGATACAATAGCGCAGCGGTTCAAGTTCTGCTATTTTGCAAAAGCAGTCTGTGTTCGATTCCCCAGCTGGTCCTTTTTATTCTTTTTACACTGTGGGTGTAACACCGCAGATTTTATAATAATGAGTAATTTACTAGAGTCGTAAATTTTACAAATTCGTCTTTTACTTTTAGTGGTTAAAATATTAAAAGTCGATAATTTATGATTTCGTGACTTATGCCATCGAAAAGGGCCCCCAAAATTTAGGGGCCCAATTCTGTGGTCATTTTTATTCTTTTTACACTGTGGGTATAGCACCCCAGATTTTATAATAATCAGTAATTTACTAAAGTCGTAAATTTTATAAATTTGTCTTTTACTTTTTGGTTAAAATATTTTAAGTCGATAATTTATGATTTCGTGGCTTTAAATTAATGTTAAATAGAATTTAGTTAAGTTGGGTAGAAACCGTCGCATTTCACTCCGTTACGAGTTCATAATCGGATTCTACGCGAAAATTCAAGTGAGTTGACCCAATACGAAATTTGGGCCCTCTATTATTCTTCTTCTCAAAACAAACCCATTAAAACCTCCACCTTCATCATCTTCCTCAAACATCCACCATAACTTCATAAACTTAAGATGTATGTAATTTCTCCGTCTCTCAACGAAACATGATGCTTTTTATATCAATCTTCTCCTGTCATCCTCCTCTTCCTTTCCATAACATCAAATATCCATTTCCTCTAACTTTATATAAAACCTATTTTTCTTGATCAAAACTTAAAACAGACATAATTTCTTCGTTTCTTAACCAAATTCAATTTCGTTTAATGTTTCGGAATCCTCTCACCATCCTCTTTCTTCTAACTAATAAAAGATCAAAACTTTTGACTTTTTTTTAAGACCGTCTTTTTCAGATTTCGTTTTTGGCCTTCCAACCACATCTTTTGTCGGGAAAAAGGGGACTTTGAAGGTTTTGGGTCAAGGAATTCGGGTGGGTTGATGGTTAGCCTGGGAATCGAAAATTTGAAGAGCTAATCGAGGTAATATAGACAGGTTACTCGGTGTCACACATTATATGTTTAGGATAGATTTTTACATGAGATATGAGTTAATTATGTTATACTAGCATGAATATAGGATTACAAATCTATTATATGTTGGAATTTATCACATATGCTATACTTGTGGAAATTCATGTTAATGTTGTTGAATTCATCTTATTATTGGTTAAACTTATGCTTAATACCTTAATTGTTGATCTCATGATGTTTTAAATGATGACATGTAATAATTTGATACTCACATGAGGCATTTAATGTGGTTTGGTAATGATTAATGTTGGTAAAGATGATTGGGTAAAATTTGATTTTAGTTGTTATTTGATTGGTGTTTTTCGTGCACTGTGTGCCCAAGCCAGCCTACCGGCCGTCGGCCCCATGATCGACTGGGAGTTCTCTGATTGATGTTGGTTGAATTTCATTGACTTTGAGCATATGCGTGTCCCAGCCGGGTGGCCGACCGCCGCCTACCCTCACCGGGTGGGTGTCTCTGATGATACATATTGATTTTTGTTGTAGCGTGTGTCCTAGCCAGGTAGTCGCCCGCCGCCCCACCAGCGGGGAGCCCCTTCCTTTCCTTTCTTCCATTTTTGAAGTGGCCTGTGAGTCCCAGTCGGGTGGTTGGCCACCGGTGACGCCCACCGGCTGGGAGTCTTTGTTCAATGTTTTCGTTGGTTTGGTGTTGGGTGGTGCCCAACCGAGTACCCGGCCGCCGGCACCATGACCGGCTGGGACCCCCTACTACTTCCTTTTCGTCATTTCTGTCATATATCTATACATGTAACGGTTTATTTAGTTTGTTTATCTTATAAACCGATGTCATGAAATTAAATATTAATGTCTAGACTTTATGGTATCTCACATGATTTTATCACATGTTTAGTGACGGTTTTAGTATGTTTTCCCTTTTAAGTCACTTATACCTTGAGTAATGGATCGAGTCATGTATATTGGATGATTTGAACTCTCATTTCCCGGTTGCACCTCTATACTCGTTACAATTGATGTCAGAGTGATAGAGGTACAACCTTGATGCTTTTATGCGTTTATTTATTGGGGATATGACGACGTTGTTGGGAGGCGGACGCAATGCGTCGGTCGACCCGGCCATCAAATGTCGTATTGCTGTAAAATAACTGGGTTAGGTGCAACAGTACGGAGGTCTGTTGTTTTGTGAGGGTAAACTACTTGAATTCTGGATGCAACAGTGTGCTGAACTGTTGAATTTGCAGCGGAACTGACTTTTATAATAGGTAAAACTCGTGAATTTGGAAGGTAACAAGGATAGTAATGTGAATCTCGCTCTTAGCCTCGCAAGGATTTGAACTCGAGACACTTGAATCAGCCTCGCAAGGTTGATCAACTTAATTAAACTCGCAAGCCTAATTAAAACAGGGTTCGGAAAACCAAAACATTTTTATTGCTCAATTTTAACGTGTATAATCTGAAAAATAAGGTTACAATTGATCCTTATTTATAATAACTAGCTAATCCTAACCATGCTTGAAGAGCAAGGTAGTTATCTTTCCTACTAATAATATAATGATAAAATAACAACTTCAACTAGTATTAGGAAACTAACAAGATTTCCTAATCTTATTCGAAATAAATAAACTAATTAACTAATCCTACACGGTTTTGGACACCGTGTCTTCTACCCTCCCTAGGAAACCGTGTATACTACTCGGCCTAGGAATCATACCCTTTGCTCCTGCATCACGTATCCTATCGAGGTGGTGCAATTTGCATATAGCGTACTTGCTTGTTCATATTAGCGTTGTCTTCTGCGTAGTTTAGCCAGAAGGTAATATTTGTGCTCTTTCCGCCTCTTTCGCGTAGTTTAGTCGAATATGGGGTACTCGACGTCTTTGAGTCGGTCGAGTCTTGGATGCGAAATGTTCATCGCATGTCGAGTCGATTACACGTTTGGTCCCAAGAGTCTAGCCAGGTTTAGACTAGGACCGTATTATTATCATCGTCCTACCGGGAGGAAATGAGTCGTTCGTGGACGAGATGTTTATCGTATACGGTTGAGGGAAATGATTATCTCGTGGACGGTGTCGGTCATACCTGCTAAGTACAGATGCTAGTGCGTGTCATTTACCGTGAGAGTGTGTTTGCTTGTATGTTCGATCATATGTTGGATTGCATACTTGGATATTGGATGCCTATTATTGGTTTGCTTGTTGAGTCCCTAACCTTCTCAAGCATATGATGCTAATGGTGAGATGCAAGCCCTTAGTGATCTATATGGTTGCCAAGGGGAGTCTTCCCCGAGTCTTTGTTACATGATGATGATATGATTGATGATTCACATGCTTGTAAATTACTATTATGTAATGTTATTCTTCAATCCAGCATCATATGTATATATGTACATGAATGAACAGGTTGCATGGGGTTTTGACGAGTGAGCTAGCGAGCGTTGTATTTACAACGATTCACCCTTAGCATTGTAGTTTATATTAGTTTTATTATCTTAATTGTGTATTTATCAAGTAACCGGTGTCCCATGGATTTATGTAAGTTATATTTTTTTACAAACGATTTGTTAAACTAAGTTTAAGTTTAATAACCTAGTGACATTCGCGGTTTTGCTTTTAAAGTTTTAGAAAACTCGTGTTTTTCCGCTGCAAACTATGCGTTTACTTTATTGCGAAATCGCCGGGTGTCACAGTGGGCCTCACACAATAATAAATAAGTCGCCTACTTTTACATTATACTAGCTCGCATTATTAATTTGGGTGCAATTGGGCTTAATATATCACTTGGCCCTCCAATGTGACTTTCATGTTTGTTTTTAATATTTCCTCTATTTGTGTTTCTCATAATAAAAGTTACTTTTTAATATCATTTGTGGGAATGATTACTATTTTATGCTATGAGAAGATATCGATAAAAGTTGATAAGTTTACTATAGCCTATAAAAATGTGCTAAATTTAGTTTCTACAGAGTATGTTATAAAATACTATTGGTTATGAAATATACATGTTATATTTATTTGAATGTAGTTAAAAAAAAAATAAAAGAGATGTTTATTTTGTTTAAAAATGCATAAACAAAACATTCGACCTAAATAAATTTTTCCACGATTTTGTAGATATAAATGTAAGTATGAAGTTTTCTAACAAAAAATATATAGCAAAAAGCACCTCAAAATCTGGACAGTAATAACTCAGGGCCTCGTTATAATATTTTGCACTGGGCCCCCAAAATCTCATAGACGGCCCTATATATTTATTTGTTAATATGAATGTCAAAGTGGAACACCAACTTATGGGTCAATGGTGTTTTGCAAAGGACTCAAGATTCAAACAAACAACCCAAGGAGTGTTATAAAATTGCAGCATTAAAACATATGAAACAAGGCTATTTTTGTGGGATAGTTTTCTGGTTTTTGTAACAAATAAGTAAAGGATAGGGTAGAGGATAAACAACAACTAAGTCAAGCACAAGTTGATGTGAATTCTCATGTTTAAACCCAAGGATGGAAACTCTGAACTTGGGATGTCAAGACTAGCACAAACAGTTCAAGAACAGTGAGTCCTAAACTCATTTCACTCACTAAGACTAGCACAAGTGAATGGATTAAGCTTAGGCCAACAAACTAAGACTAGCACAAGTTTGTTGAGATTTTGTTAACCAAGACTTGCTCAAGTTAACTGAAATAGAGTAAGAACTCTTTGTTTTTCATTCATTCATATTCTGAATTCTGTCTACACCAAAAGGCTCTTTATATAGAGCATTACAAAAGATCTCTACCATACAACATAAAGCTACATCTAAGGGCTCACAATGAGCCTTACAAGGATACAAAACAGATGCAAAAGTCTACTAATAAGACGAGCTTGGACAGACTGCAATTTGGACAGAAAAGCAACTGAAAAAGTAAGCTTGTCCCTTTCCTGATATGGCATTGTTGAGCAGTTTTCTTTTGGGGCTTGTCTTGGCTCCCTTTTGCTACCACATGATGTTCGACCATTTTGGATCATTCAAGGATCAACTTGTAGCCTTGGACGTGCACTTCAAAGTACTTGAATACATAGAAATAACATTGCTGAACACAAGTGGTAAAACTGACTTTCAGTAGCATTTCTGAAATCAGACATGTCTTGCGGGCTTCATAACTCCTAGATTAGGATGAATGTTAAGGCTCATGATATCTCATTTTAAAGCTAGAGATGTTAGCTTTCATGTAAAAAAAGAAGAAACCCCAAATGATGTATGAAACTCTAGATACAGAGGTTTGAGTACTAGCAGGTCACTTGACTGTTGTGCAGTAGCATTCCAGATTCCAGAGGCATCTTGAAGATGCTATAATTTTCGGCACAAATAGAACTAGGAGACCCATGAGTAGCCAAATTGAAGCTATATGAGTTAGATTTCTTCTCCAATTAAAATCATGCAAAAACAGTTCCTGGAACTTCAGTTATAAGCCTTTAAGTAAGTACAGGTCAGAAGTGAATGTTCATTAGTCTTCTTGTGCAGCAGGAACTTTGAAAAATCATATCTCGCAGCTCAGATGGATTAAAAATGGCTATGATGATTCAAATGAACGCTAAAGGTGTTAGCTTTCATCTCCAAAAAGAATCAACCAATAATATGTTGGAGCCAGTGTCCTCCACAGTTAGTGCAATAACATAAATAAATCTCTGTAGGTTCACAGGGTATACTTTGTATAATAATCAGTTGATTAACGTTTATCAATAACGGTTGGCTTGCTAGATAAGTTTGACGTTAGTGTCATACAGATGGCGGTGATCAACTGGTCCCTAAAAGTCACACCTAAAGGATGTGTTTGAGAGATGTGATTATTTGAGAAAATAATCATATTGATGCCTTATTAAATGACTAAAAAGTTAGTCGATGTTTTTGACTAAAAGGTTAGTCAATGTGATGATGACAGGTTATTTAATAACGATTAAATAAAGTTAGCTGAGACGAATTAACTGTAATTCGTAAATTGAATACAAAATGTTATATTTAATTGTTGTATATAATGTAAGCTATTTAAACATAAATCGTTATAATTAATTGGCAAATTATAAATATACGGATATTTATAACTAATGATGTATTATAGTGATGTCGGTCCATGACAAATGACGATTATAATATATTACATTATATTGGAAGCTAAGATAACCGAAACAAAAGTGTCCAGATACACTCTGTTTTTCGGTCAATGGGTGGTTGTATTGAGGAGAAAAATTCTCCCCATAAAACCCTAATTGTGCCGTGAGAAAGAGAATAGAAGGGAGAAAATTCGGATTTTTCTTCTAACCCTAATTCATTCTCTCGTGTGCCTCCATCGTTTACATTTCACAAAAAGGAAAGAAACAGTATTCTTTTCATCTTTTTCTAGCAAAACCTAAGGCATATCTTGATCAATCTTGGGTGCAACGATTAGGAGATATCAAATTTTGATATTTGTTCTTAGGCCATTAAAGCAAGGACTAAAGGTTATTTCTAATCTCTCGCTTATTATGCATTTTCGTTTATGACTATTAATCATATAATCTTAATTTCATTATAATCCTGAATGATTTAAAGGGAAGTATACGGATATTTTCCCACAAATGGTATCAGAGCTTAGGGCTATGAAATTGTTTATATGATTTTCGTAAATATTGAATTTGTATAATTCTTAATAAAAAAATTCTTTTCATTTCGGCAAAAATTTTTTTATGCCGTGAGTTTTTTTTTTTTGGGTTCCATTTTGATTCAAATATTGTTATTTTAAAAGGTTGAGATAATAATATATGAATTTGTAGATGTTTTGATTTAATAATGATTGAATTAAAACGTAAATGGAATTTGATATGAATGTTAATGAACATTATTTTTGCTTTATATTTTCGGTATAAAATGATCTAGATATTCACTTTAAAAGGTTAATTTGAATCATCTAGTTTGTATTAATGTTTAATATCAATTAGATATTGTTAGTTTGTACCGATCTAGTTAATATAAGCATGATCGAATTAAAACGGTTTAATTTGATTAATTTTTTTTTGCTGCCCGTGTACTGTTCACAGTTAAAAAAAAAAAAAAAAATTTCTGTTTATTTTTTAAAGTGACAGCAGCAGCGTTTTTGTGTAGAAAGAAAAAAATGGTTTTCGGTTTTTTGTTTAAACCGAGGAAGAAAATAAAAATATATAATTGGTACCTGCTACTGTTCATTCGTGAACAGTAATATTAAAAAAAAAAATTCGTTTTTTTTTTTATTAAACCAATTTTTGTTTTGTACATTATAAAGATAATGTATGATTGTTTTTGTGAAAAAGTTCACAAAATTTTTGATACCATGTTATTTTAAAAAGGTTTAAAATAATGTTGTTGTAATTCATATTGATTATGAATTTCATTGGATTTTGATTGAAATCTCGTGATGAATTACGGAATCGCCACATGATTTAATGGTGGTTTGGATCATTAATCAACATAATTTATGCATTATGTTTTGTATGATTAATTTTTAGTTGATGTTTTTATTATGTTGAATGTTGTTTGAATGGTTTAATTTTACGCATTTTTGTACAATCAGTTGTAATTTACT
>JAIUZE010021594.1:0-17344 GCA_022085475.1 Heliosperma pusillum | reverse complement strand
TAATGTTCATAAAATTGAAACGTCCAATTCTGGTCTTGAAATTTCTTTGTACATTTTACATTCTGATGTTGATACTCTTGGTGAAATTTCATAATTTGTTTCACTGTGTTACTATATCTAATGTTTTTATTTGATAAAACCATTAAATACAAAGCTATTTGTTCATAAAATTAATTTAAATTTTTTGAGCAAATGTTTTTTATTTTTATAGTTCCTGGAATTGTTCCAGAATGTAAAAAAATTTTGGTTTCAAATTTTATGATGTTTATATTTTATTTTGGTTTTATTTCATAATCGTTATGATTAAACCGTAATATTTAGCAAATGAAATCAAATCGATCTAATTAATGACAAACAAAATTAGTAGTGACTAATTTTGAGTTCTAAAACAGTTTAGTTAATTAGTTTGAATTTAAATGCGATTTAAATGTTGATATTGATTTTTAATGGTTAAAAATCAATGAATCCCGGAAGAAATCGAGCTACAATGCGCATGAATTGAACTTAGGACGATTTTGGCATGAATTTTGCAGCAATTTATTTTATTTATGTTTGAATGAATGAATGTCATTTATTTAATAATTTATGCAAATTTTGTACCTAGTATGGCCTAGTTGTTTTTAATCGTTATTACCCGTAATGTAAGGGAATAACGGTTTGGTTGTAAATTTATTGCGATCTCGTATCGCCGGTTTGTATAATTTAATAATTTTATTTTATAGAATAAATGTATAATAGGAATTTGTATATTTGTATATTTGTAATTATTTTTATGAAGACCGGTGACTCCCTCAAGACGGTGCCATTTTGGAAGGTGTTCCAAGTGAAGAGGCAAGGGAACAAGGAGTTGGTTTCCGAATTTGTAACTATCTAGTTAATTTTGATTAGCTAGGTGGCCATACTAGGATTTTATTGTTGCTTGATTGATTGCTTTATTTCCGCTCATGCCAAAATCGTCACACATGCAGTTTATTTACCGTTATTGTCAATTCAACGTTATTCACAATTCACCGACTTAGTTGCTTCTAGGGGAATAATAACAAAATTGACAAGACCTCTCAATACTTTAAAAAATTGAGATTTAGCCTTACCAATTAGTAAAACCTATGAACCCCGTGTTCATTAGGGCTACCACGCTCGTGGGTCCCTTTTTACCTCGGGTAAGTAGGGTGATGCGATCACAAGCCAAAGTTGGATTGGACTCAACGAGATAAGCGTTATCTTGGGACTAGGAGATGGATTTAGTTGAAATCCGTCAACCAAGAGTTCTAAGTGTAGAATTAGTCAAGTATTGACTTACCATTTTTAGATAAAGGTAGCCTGCGATGACTATTTTTGTCTAAAGATGGGTCTTGGAATCACTTATGTAATTTCGTGAGGGGTCATTATATGAGTGACTTGTTTAAAATTGTTTTTACAAGTAAAATATATATAAGCAATGAATGTTTATTTTCCGTTGATATTTATTTTATTCGCGCAATGACAATTATTTTTCTTCTATGAACTTATAAATCCGTTCAATCGTGGAAAAGGTTTCCATTATTTTATACGGTAGCATTTTGATTGCAATCTCCGTTTATACCACCGTAGCTAAAGACAAAATGAATTGTATCTTTTGATTCTCATATTCACCATTGCAAATGTCTCTTATGAAGATTAAATGAATAAGTCACACTTAGTCAAAAGCGTTTTTTGAATATTTTGTGACGCCTTCTTATAACAATGGTACATCAAAATTTTGCTCCAAAGAAAAATATTTGTATTTTGGTATGTCGTCATTATACTCCTTATCGAGGCTTACCTCAAAAGAGGCCAAAACAGTTGGGATGACTAGGTTAATCGATTTATTTGAAATCGTGAACAAACCAAATACCGTAATCACTTCATGAAAAGTTGATCCTTTTGAAGGTAAAACCATGAATGAAATGAAGAATAGTCTTCACAATAATTCCAATATACTTGTCTAAGTAGAGATTCATGAAAGTGAGTGGGAGCACTAAGAATGATGTTTATATTCTTAATTGTTAAGACGAGGTTCAAGAGTAGGTTGGATCGACTTTGACACAAGGCAAGGGAAAAAGGCAAGACTATTTTGAATAGTAAAGTCAAAACCCAAGCAAGGTGTCGAACCCAACTTTTGACGATTCTATTTTACAGTGTAGGACACAAGAAAAGAATCTTCCCAAAGTTTTCTTAAGAGTTAGAAATAGGGTGTAATTTTTCACCCATAAAATCTATATGATCGACATTTATTTTGCTAAATGCAATTTTTGGGTATTAGATACCTATTATGGTTTTCATCAATGTATTCAATGCATATAATAATGATTCGTGCGACGACTAACCATAATTAAATGTCGACCTACAAGGGAAATACAACTATTGTAGTTTTATTTCTATAGAGACATATAAAAGTTATAATGTGATCAATCTAGTTTTGGATTTAGAGGTATACTTTAATAAACGTTATTATGTACATAACCTCTAAAGAAAGAATATAGTATCCACTTTTGTGTACGACACAAGTGTTTCACTTTTGTGAATAGAACAAACGTTGTATCTTTTTATGCCTATACTTGGTCAATGGTTATCCCATACCAATCAAAGGTAAATATATTCTTGATCTAAACTAGTAATAATTACTTGTCATATAGATTGTAGAGGCTCAAAATTGGTGACCCTATGTCTAATCTTAATTATGGATTGTGTAGCACATTAAGAGGCTAGTATTAACAACTATCCCTAACCCATCTGATTTTGAATCTTATGGTGTGTGCGAATCTTGTATTCAAGGCAAGATGATTCGTGCCCTTTTGTTGAAAAGGAAATCGAACTAGTAAATTATTGGCCCCATTAAATAAGAATACGTGTGGTCCAATAACAAACACAACCAGAGATGGTAATGATTACTTCACTTGATTTACCGACGATTTAAGTAGATATTATGTTTGATTCTACTTAATGAGGTGCTAAGAGAAATCTTTGAAAAGTTCAAAGAGCTTCAATGAGAAGTAGTTAAACACTAGAGCATTAGATCATGGACTTACGACTAAATCGTAACTATAAATATCTAAGTATTGACTTTGCTTTTCACCAAAAGTATTGTGAAATGGTTTCACAAGTTAACTTCTCTAACACACATTATTAGATAAGGTGTTGTTGAATAGAGAAACAGAACCTTATACGATATGGTTTTGTCTTTATCAAGTCAAAATGAGCCATTTGACTAACCTTGGGATCTTAATATTTTTGTCTGCTATTTCTTTTCCCACCATATTAAAACACATTTAAAATAGTCTGATTTCATTCCATATACGATATGGGTAGGTAGCGTACCTAATTTATAAGTTATTTGAATGAAACAAGTGCTCAATAATCCAACATTGACCACGAGAACAAAGCGTTTGTGACTCGTGATGATGTCTTTCAATAAAAATACGATTATTTCTTGATAAGACAGAGTGGGAGAAAATGTTTCAAGAGCCACAAACTGAGCATATGGTCCGGAAAAAGTTTTCCTCATTGCTTGTTCAGTAGTTGTTTCTTCAGAACCTAGGAGGTCAGGTGGAATTTTATCGCTCCTTTATAGTGATGAATTCAAATATGCGACTTATAAAAGACTGTTTTTAGTCCCAACTTCTTGATATGGCTTAGAGTCATACGATTCGTAATGGACTCCATGCATGATGGTCTGGTATGTGACCTGGTAAATTTTACTTGAAGAAGTACGACCTCTTCAATGTAAATTGATTTTTAAGATCGAAATTTGCATGGATGAACATTAAAATGTTTTCAAAGATAAATTGGTAGGCAAAGAGTTTTGCACCAACCTTATTTCTTTGATCCATTCGAATATACTTAGCGATTACAGCATATCATAATAGTATGATGTCAATTGGACCTCAAGAACCACCTTCTCGAATACGATTATAGAAGAGGTAGTATAGTTTATATTCACCTGTGGGTTCGTAGATCCTAATTATCCTAAGTTAATTTGCAAGCTTAAGAGGATGTCTTAAGTAACCACTAAAGAGTTGGAATTAGTGTGTCAATCATGTCATAAAATATTGCTCGATATCTCGAGAAAATATGTTTATACATGACGTTTAGTGGGAGTAATATGGTTTTCATCAGTCTTATATGTGGAGACATATTGATCATTTTAAATGATGGAAGATTTTGGAGAAGTAGGAGAAGACATATTTAGATATCTGGATTTATGGATGATAATCGAAAAGGATATTAGCAGTGAGTCAAACTTCTTAGCGTGATAAGATCTTTGATGTTCAAGGAAAGTTGAAAAATCATTAATTGATTCCTTTGGCTTTCCGCTGCCGGGATCAATTATATTATGCTGTGATGTATACTCAACCGACATTGCGATGCTTGAGTATGACGAATCATTTGCAATCCCAAATCCAAGTGAGAAGCAATTGATAAGCCATAAAGAACCTTTCTTAGACTGCGAAGGACTAAAAGATATGTTCCATGTGTTTGGAGTTTAAAATGAGTTGCGTGTAAGGGTTACACAGACTTCAGTTTCCAAACTGATCAAAGTGATTTGAAATCACGAGTTAGCTGTGTTTTATAGAAGATTTATCTGTTGGAAGAGTTCCAAACAGAAAATACTATTGGAAAGGTTCCAAGTAGGAGTGACATTTTCAAATAGAAATGTCATGTATCCGCTGGAAATGTTCCAGGCAGTTTATCATTGCGGATTTAACAACGAAAATGGAGTACATTGCGTCATATGATGATGCATATGAAAGTAGCTTGGATTCGACGGTGTTGGAGGGACTAGAAATAGTTCATATAGCTGTATATCCTATCCCATTATACTGGTAAAACAGTGGGAGCTACCTTTAGGCCAAGAGTCCTAAGTCTAGATTCAAACCTAGACACGTACTCAGAAAGTTTTATGTAATATGAGATTACGTAGACAAAGATAAATAGCAATCAGAACGATAGGAAAGATGCAAGTATTGCTAATCCATTAGCCATGCTTTATGCAGGCTGAACATGATAGTCATGTCATTTCAATGGGGATTGAAATATGTACCTGAATTGCTAAAAATTATAAGATATGAAATTATTGATAGCGTATCAATTTTTCCAAATATTTGATAATCGCATTCATTGTTAGAGTTTCATTAAAAACTCCTTTATTTAGTTTGACTAAATTTTAATACTTTGTTTATCCGAATTGGTTGAAAGAAAGGTTGAACCCAATTCAAGTGAACAGGACGAACTTAGTATTTTGTCCCTAGTCACTCAATGAGGTGACGTCTCGAAATGACTAGATTGTAAGTCGATCGATGGTTGGTTCAGCACCATGGGGTCATGGAGATGACTGGTCGTTTACATAGACAAAGACTGTATGACACTCTGTCGGACAGTGACATTGTAGAGACCTTAAATCAATTATTTGATGCCTGGTCGTGGCAGGGGCAAGGGTTTTCTATCTTATTCCTATAAGTCGATTCTTTTGACTGGCGACCGTCTATCTGAGTCGGTGCAGTTTCCGATTGGTTTTGGTTGATGTTCTAGGTCGTGCCGTAAAAGGAGGCCGATGGACTTCTTCTGGATCATGGTGATCTGCATCATACAGATTAGATGGATCAACAGGAATTGTCCACCCACGTTGGGTAAAAACATCTTTAGGCCACTCGAGGAGTAGTTACTGTAAATGCGTGGCCACGCTCGGAAAGAGATCTATGGTAGATTTTCGGTCAGACAGTTACTCTCCCTATCGAGAAAACCACTCTAGATATTGTCAATCGCAAGTGCGACCTGAAAGACACCTTGCGTTGAGTGAGAGATGTGATAAAGAGACAAGAGAATTGGTGACGCACACTTGTGTCAGACAAGTGGGAGATTGTTGGAGTAGGTGTCCTCCACAATAGTGCGCCACATAATAAATCTTATTATGGAATATAATTGGGATAATTATTGACTATATATATGATTAGTCAGTTGATTAACGTAAATCAATAACGATTGGCTAACTAGAGTTTGACGTTATTGTCGTTTGACGGCGGTGATCAACTGATCCCTTTCGGTCACACCTAAAGGATGGAATCCAAATAGTAACTAATTATTTGTATACGATACAGTTAATTAGTACATTACATATATTCGATATGTACGAGAGTTAATTGTTGGAAATTGAGTTAAGAACTCAAATTCGATTAAGCTTATTT
Organism: Heliosperma pusillum; assembly: GCA_022085475.1. NCBI lineage: Eukaryota > Viridiplantae > Streptophyta > Magnoliopsida > Caryophyllales > Caryophyllaceae > Heliosperma > Heliosperma pusillum. The sequence goes on along the minus strand of JAIUZE010021594.1, from coordinate 11,144 downwards.
TTCAATTATGCGATAATTGACTAATAAATTTATATCTTATTTTAATACGATTAAATAAGATTTAAATTAGTAATTAATCGTTAAATTACTAAATTAGTTGAGGTTTTGAGATAGAGGTAATTAGTTAATTCTATTTACAAGGAGTTGTAAAATAAATTAACTAAGCATTGTGGGACCCATTATATATTGATATAATGGTAAAATATTACTTAAAATGTTAAGTACATATTATTTATTTAATTGAGTCATATAATTGTTATATGATCAAATTAACACTTAATTATACAAGATAGTTAACCATATGATCAATAAGTATTTGTGAGACAAATATCAAAAGTCAAAACGGATCAAACTAGGCCAATATGGCCGGTTACATTGTTGTTACAAAGTGATGATTGTTGTTCTTGTTTTTACTCTTTAGTTACTTATTGAAAGTGACATAACAAGTAGAATATAATCATCACATATACTACAACACTCCACTCAAATGCATGTGATCAAATTGAACAAAATAAGAGTCCTTTTGGACTAATATGGACCGGCCAAAATGGCCTTATAATGAGCAATTGTTGTTCATTTTTCACCACTTCATTTTGTGCAATTGTCATACTTCTTTCTAAAATTCTTCCTCTCACTAAAAACTCTCAAATACTAATATTTACTAAGTATTACTAGTGTAGTAATATAGTCATAATATTAGTAGAATAATATCTATCTTATTATCTAGTTAATAATAAGGGTAGATTATTTGGGTTAATATTGGTGCAACTTAGAGGAGATCTTCTACTTTGGGGATTACTTGTATTCATCCATATTATTAGCTCAAGAACAACAAGAAGGAGTTCTTGTTGTGCCCTTATATTTTCCATATCAATGTGAGGAAATTTCTTCTCTTATATAAATGTCTTTATATTTGCATGCATGTTACATAGATCATTAAATACTAAATTAACAAGTAATTTAGAAACTAATTAGAGGAGTCTAATTAAGGTCTATGGACTTTCAGTAGAAACACGTGTCGTTATAACCATATGTCCATTCAAATTCTAAGCTATCTCGCGGTTGTTACTAAACAGGGGCGGACGCAGAATTTGAGGAACGGGTAGGCACTTTAAGAGAAACAAAAAAATACTGACAACTTCAAACATAAAAATTCCAATGTCGTCATTACATAATAATATAATTACAAAGAAAATATGTAAGGCAAATCTAAAGACATCTGACGAGGATTCATATCTTGAAAGCGCCTAATAACATCATAATCACTAACTTGTGCAAAAAAATCTCTCTCAATATAAGGGAGTGGTATTTTGTGACTTTCGATCTCGATTCCAAAAGTATGATAAACTTTTAGTTTTCATTAAGTATAAACCTATCAACAAAGTTGCAAAAAATCTTACAAATTACTCAATAATTCAACAATTCATCTATTAAACAAGTATAATTAACCCAAATACAGCACTAAATATACTACAAATTCAACACTAAACAAGTTTAATTAACCCAAATCCAGATATTACAAATACAAAGGAGAGATAGATTTAGGGTTTGAGAAAATTTAAACAATTACTCAATCCAATTATTCAAACTATTATAATTTTACAAATATACTACAAATATAACCCTAATATGTCTAGCCGAAGATACATACTTCAATAATCGAATCTATTTAGTACAAATTGAAGAAATTAAAGATTTGGGGAAAGTAGAAAATTGAAAACCCTTACTTGAGAGAGGAAAAACGTGGTGGTGTACTGCAGTACTGGTGTCTCCGGCGACTCGGCAAGGACCTCCGGCGTGGTGGTCGAAGGCAGGTGTGATGCACAGTGGTGGTGTCGCTGTAGCTTGTTGGTGTTGTCGTGTTGTTGCTGTGTTTTTTTGTTATGTGGTTAAGAGTCAAGTGTTTCAGGCTTTCAGCGTTTTTCTTTAATTTTAAGGTTTTTTTTTTTTTTTTTTTCGCGTGTAGGCATGTGCCTATGGCTGAGCAAAAATATACGATACGGTTTTATTATACGTATCCGATACGATATACGGTTTCAATTATACGGATTTCCGTATATCCGATACGAATTTCCGTATATACGATACGGTTTATAAAAAACCGTATCGGATACGTATCGGCAAAGTTTGAAACCGGATATACGGTTTCCGATACGGTTCCTATTTTTAATATAAAATATAAAAATAAAATCATAAAACCACTAAACGTCGAGTATATCCGTGACTCAATCTTATTATTTTTATACATTTTTAAGTTATTTATTCTTATAATATGTGATACTTTTTTAACTTATTAAGAAAAATCATAAAATCACAAAATAAAATAAAAATAAGACATGAAATTTTACATAATTAAATGAAAACCGGATACCGGATATACGGTTTCCGGATATACGGAAAAACCGGATATACGGTTTCCGGATATACGGAAAATCCGTATCGGATAAGGATACTCAAAATTGAGATTTTTAAAACCGGATATCCTATACGGTTTTGAAAACCGTATCGGATATACGGTTTTGCTCACCCCTACGATGTGCCTACCCTGTACTACCCCCAAATCCGCCCCTGTTACTAAAGTATATAAATTTCGTTGATTTGAAATAATTGTAAGAGTTTCGTCAATGTAACAAAAAAAATCTTAAACATACATGTTTGAGTTTAGTACTCCCTCTGTCTATATTATTTGTTTACCTTTTAATTAAAATAATTCTCGAAAAAAGAATGGTAAACAAATATAGAATAAAGGAGGGAATAATACTTAGGTTTCATTGGTCCAACTTCTCATGGCAGCCATTATGTTAAACCTGATCAAAGGGAGGGTATTAATAACATTTTCCCTTTGAATAATTGATTATACGGTCCTATCGTAAAAGAGGTTCATAATTCTTTCATGTTCTAATATATAGTGGAGTATGTGTTAACTGCAGAATATAGAATAATAAATAAAACAGGTTAATATATAAGCATGAAGAACCCCATCTATCTATGTATATGGAGTAAATTTGGACTTTTATATGCTTATCATATAAGAGTATACTACTACTAATAGTCTATTATACGTAATAGTTAAGACGAATAGCCCCAAAGGAAGATAAAAGTCCTATGTGCAAAAATCTCTATATCTCTAATCTTTACTTTTAATAAACCGTACAACATCTTTTTCTTTTTAACAATATATTTTATACTTTATCTCATATTCAAATTAAATATTTGAAAATAAAAATATATTAGTAGTTCATACAAGTTTGATTTTAATATTGTTCGAGAGTGCATGTTTCATGAAACTTGACTCTCTATAACACCAGGCTTAGAAATAATGTTGGTATAGCCTTAGAAGCGAGGAGTAGGAACTATATTTTGATATAGAGTAATACATAGTAGTAATTAGTCGTAGAAAGTGCAAATTCTTTTTTTGGGCAAGGACTCTTGCTAAAACAAAGAAACAACAATTTTGTTAATCTGGATGATGTCGACCGTGTCGTCAATGTAATATTGTACGGATTTTCATATGAGAGACTCTTAATGATACTAAAAAAATTCTGAATTGAAGTAGTGACCGGGTTGTCGTGTACCCTAATCAAAGATAAATAACCCTGGCTAGGCTAACAACAAATAAATGCAGTTAGGGAAGTAAGGGGTCGATCTCGGGGAGACGGAAGATACTTGTGAAAAGATATGATTAGAATTTCAACTTGTATGATTGTCACAATGGTTATTACTCAATATAGAAAAGGATATAGGGAAGTAGGTTCATACATGTAGATTAACATATTGATGAAATTGGATTTAGGATATGCAAATAATTCATTGTGAGTTTGTAAGAATGATGTGTTCATTACAATCATAGATCAGATGGTCTAGCAGGCTTGTAGGCGATTTACTAGGTCTTAATCTACCATGTCATGCTTTGTCTATTCAATTCTCGTATGTCTACCTTGGAAAAGAATTCCATACTAGTCAATGATTATGGCCAAAAATCGTCAACTATCATTACAATCCAAACATGCATAGACACAACGTTTTAAAGGCACAATTTCTTTTATCCAATTATCATCTTTTAATCAATCTAACATGGCTACCCTACACCCTAGAAAGGTGACTACTTATGCATGATTAACAATGAAAGGGAAACTAAGATTATAAAACTAAGAATGATAAACATGATAAAGGAAATACTAAAAGAAAATGAAACTATAATGTAAAGACGAGAATAAAGATTACCGAAAAAGGATGAGCAAAGATTGAAATAGAATAAGAACTTGAATAGGAAATGCAAAACCCGGAAACTTGAATTCCAATTACAACTAGAACAACTACAATTGAAGAAAACTTAGAACTAGACTAAACTAAACTAGAGAAAACTAAAACTAAACTAAACTAAGAAAGAAGAACTAAACTAAAGAGAAATGTAAGAAGAGAAGAGATGTTGTGTGAAGAGATGATTTGATATGAGGGGCTAAAGCATCTATTTATAGCATTAGGGTTTCGAGGAGAAGAGGTCGGGCATTAAATACATAGGACAAATTTAGGAAGAAGGAGCCGCAATACTCAGAACAGCACACATCCCCGATCGGGTACACACTTACCCGATCGAGTAAGTTGACATCTAGAAGCTCTTGACTAACGTTTCATCTTCCTTTGCTTTGACTTGACTTCCAACATCCCCCTTGACCTCTTGAGTCGGGTTTGTTGACAGGGTTTGATGTAAAGCGATGATTTCTTTCCGCCTAATTGATTGATCTTCCGACAACTACGAAACTGTCTATGCTTCTTCTCTCTTTCGAATTAGTGAACCTTCTTGAAATGCCTTTCACTTGGTCAAGGTTTCTTCCTCAAATCGTCGGGTTCTAGGCAAATGCTCGGGAATATAGAAAAAGGGCGTAGAAACGTCACTTTCCCTACAAAACAGGTTTTAACATAGGAATTCGCCTAGAAGACGATATTAGCTCATAAAGTGGCTTAACAAAGCACAAATGACATACAAAACCGAGCTAAATTGGGGGTTAAAACCATACAAATATTCACTTATCAAACTCCCCCAAGCTAAACATTTGCTTGTCCTCAAGCAAACATAACAAACAATACCAGGACAAGGGTTGCAAGCATTGTCTACTACACCATCAAGAAACAAATCTCAACATAAAGCTTTGGAAACATAATGAATCATAACCCAAAAACAACGTGGGCAAGAATGATACATAAACATAGCGGAGATTTACATAACGGCGTAGCACAAAGAATTCCACTATAGAATTTCGGCTCTTGCATGATCTTTTGACAAATGGACTCTCACGGTACACTCGAACACTCATTGTATATGTAAAAGGTGATTTCTTTATGTGTAAATGTTTGAGACACTCGCCTATCTACGACTTATGAAAATGTGTCCGCAATCTAATATGGTAAACAATTCAAAACACAAGTCAAAGATCACAATGCACATAGAAAAGAAACCGAAAAATAAGAAGAAGGCTTTCGTAAATGGGTGAAAGGTGGACAAATAGTTATGGTCATGTGAAGGTTAGAATGAGATAGCAACTGACCAATGATAAATGGACACTCAATCCAAACTTTCGGTTAATTCCCACAAAACGAATAAACGAAGCCAGACTGAACAAGTGGCTTATTACACACGAAACACAAGGGTAAACTCCTTCTGAATATTGACTTGACATTTTGAGGAGATACTCGCAACTTCTTCTAATTTTTTATTTCTTTTTCTTTTCTTTTTCAATTTTCCGATTTTTTCATTTTTTCTATTTCTTTCTTTTCTTTTCTTTTGAACATCACTTCTTGAATATTTTTCGTTCTCCAAATTCACTTTGTCATTAAGGAACAAAATCTTCTCAAAAGAGCACCCATACACCATAGTCTAGCTACTAGCTCAAAAGGTAGGAATTTTTTATCTGTAGCTATTATTTTGTGAAGCATTTGTATGAAGGGGTTAATTTTGAGGTGTAATTTAAAGTGAAAAAGGCTTCAAATCTTAGTGAATCATGAATGCAATGCTTATAGAAATGAAATGAGAACCATACTTATGCGTTTTGACATGACACACATCACAAGGAGAACTACACACACCTAGATGAGACTGGTTATAGATGTACCAGTCTAAGGAGGTTCTACCTTACAATATATGTAACTTGCCAAATGTCAAGATCAAGCGTACTCATCTATAGATTCATTCCATCCCTACTGTGTACAAGACTTCCCCATGTATGCACAATTCAATAAATATTGAACCATTATCTTTTGAAAGCTCTAAGTTTGGGAAATGTAACATGATGGTATAGTAAACAAACAAGCAAAGCACGAAAAGCATTCAATTATGTTCAGAAATTTTTAAATTTTCTCAAAAATCTTCTTTTTCTTTTATTCAAAATTTGAAAAATGATAAACTAAAATGCAAAATGGGAAAATGCAATCCCTCCCCCAAGCTAAACATCACATTGTCCTCAATGTGAGCACAAAGACAAAATATGCAATGAGATGCTTAATGGGAAAAGGAAAAATGAAAGAAGAGTGAAGCTTACTAGTCAGCGCGGACTCCCCCAAGCTAGTCTTTTGGACTTGACAAGGAAGGTCTTTATAGATTTTCTTCAAAAACTCTTTCATCTGCAAAATAAATCCTAACAACGAAAAAGGGAATACAAAAATAAAAATGCAAAAAGAAAAGGAACACGGGTTGCCTCCCGAGAAGCGCAATTTAAATGTCTTGCTAGACTCTTTATTAATGAAAATCATTCTTTGTGCCTTAAAAAGCATGTCAATGCCCTTAGAAGTCGATCATATACCTGCGCATGAGCTATACAAAAACATATGTAAGCAATTGACAAGATATAGGCATGAAATATTGAAGGTAAGAATTGATATATCTTATCATTGTGCGCATGACAAACTTCATAGATGACCACTGAACTGCTCCACTCGTCAGTGAGAGATGGAGTGAAATGTTTAAGATCATGGAACAAACAATTAGTTCCCAAAATATCATTAGTGGACTCTAATTGGGGGTAGGGTGAATCAAAGGATTGGGAATCAAAAATGGGTGGTTGATCCCACTTAATTTCAAGGCTAGGTTCACAAAACCCAGTATCATTTTCAAATAAATCTGGAATATCCTTAGCGAAAGGATTTTCAAAGAAATCTGATGACTCGATCGACAACTCTCCATTGGAGTCGCAAATGGACTTAACAACATCCTTGTCTAAAGTCTCGACTACCATATGGTCAATATCAATAATGGGGGTCTCAAAATTGTCAAATGGAATGACACTAGAGTGACTTTCAATAGAAAAAGTTGGACCATCATCATCGTCATCTATTAATTCATATGATTGGGGAGAATTAGACTCACATGAGGGGGCTGAAAAAGCATAAGGAAAATTGATTGGCTTACATTTTTTAAACGTGGGTTCTTCCTTTTGCCCTTTGAGTATTTGAAGTTGAGCCCTGATTTCATTGATTTGCTCTTGGATTCTCAACCGCCGGTGCGTTTCATCCAGAGATTGGGATGCCACAAAGTCCAAGAAAATCCAAAGTTCCTTTCCTCTCTTCTGATAAAAACTTCCAGCACTCAATTGCATAGCCAGGCTACGACACTTAATGAGCATTCCATGAATCACGATATTCCTCATATAGGTCTCATCAAGGGTATACCCAAGAGAGATAATATGGTTAGAATAACTATAAAATCGGTCGAGTTATTCATGGAAAGGCTCATTCTCACATTGTGGAGGTTAGAAATAGATAGTCATTGAGAGAAAATAAAGCAAACCCTTTGAAAGAAAATATTCCTATTACCTGAAAAGAGTCACTACACTACAAGGAAAAGGTGAGAAAAATCGCAAGGAACAAGTGTTCCTCGAGACAAAATAAAAAAAGAAAAAGACAAGGTAAAACTCTACTAATCACAAATAAACAAAACCGTACTCCCCGGCAACGGCGCCAAAATTTGATCGGGTTGTCGCGTACCCTAATCAAAGATAAATAACCCTTGGCTAGGCTAACAACAAATAAATGCAGTTAGGGAAGTAAGGGGTCGATCTCGGGGAGACGGGAGATACTTGTGAAAAGATATGATTAGAATTTCAACTTGTATGATTGTCACAATGGTTATTACTAATGCTAGAAAACTAAAACAATAATTAATGACTCAATATAGAAAAGGATCTAGGGAAGTAGGTTCAGACATGTAGATTAACATATTGATGAAATTGGATTTAGGATATGCAAATAATTCATTGTGAGTTCGTAAGAATGATGTGTTCATTACAATCATAGATCAGATGGTCTAGCAGGCTTGTAGGCGATTTACTAGGTCTTAATCTACCATGTCATGCTTTGTCTATTCAATTCTCGTATGTCTACCTAGGAAAAGAATTCCATACTAGTCAATGATTATGGCCAAAAATCGTCAACTATCATTACAATCCAAACATGCATAGACACAATATTTTAAAGGCACAATTTCTTTATCCAATTATCGTCTTTTAATCAATCTAACATGGCTACCCTACACCCTAGAAAGGTGACTACTTATGCATGATTAACAATGAAAGGGAAACTAAGATTATAAAACGAAGAATGATAAACATGATAAAGGAAATACTAAAAGAAAATGAAACTATAATGTAAAGACGAGAACAAGGATTACCGAAAAAGGATGAGCAAAGATTGAAATGGAATAAGAACTTGAATAGGAAATGCAAACCCGGAAACTTGAATTCCAATTACAACTAGAACAACTACAATTGAAGAAAACTTAGAACTAGACTAAACTAAACTAGAGAAAACTAAAACTAAACTAAACTAAGAAAGAAAAAGAACTAAACTAAAGAGAAATGTAAGAAGAGAAGAGATGTTGTGTGAAGAGATGATTTGATATGAGGGGCTAAAGCATCTATTTATAGCATTAGGGTTTCGAGGAGAAGAGGTCGGGCATTAAATACATAGGACAAATTTAGGAAGAAGGAGCCGCAATACTCAGAACAGCACACATCCCCGATCGGGTACACACTTACCCGATCGGGTAAGTTGACATCTAGAAGCTCTTGACTAACGTTTCATCTTCCTTTGCTTTGACTTGACTTCCAACATCCCCCTTGACCTCTTGAGTCGGGTTTGTTGATAGGGTTTGATGTAAAGCGATGATTTCTTTCCGCCTAATTGATTGATCTTCCGACAACTACGAAACTGTCTATGCTTCTTCTCTTTTTCGAATTAGTGAACCTTCTTGAAATGCCTTTCACTTGGTCAAGCTTTCTTCCTCAAATCGTCGGGTTCTAGGCAAATGCTCGGGAATATAGAAAAAGGGCGTAGAAACGTCACTTTCCCTACAAAACAGGTTAGAACATAGGAATTCGCCTAGAAGACGATATTAGCTCATAAAGTGGCTTAACAAAGCACAAATGACATACAAAACCGAGCTAAATTGGGGGTTAAAACCATACAAACATTCACTTATCAAGTAGTTACAAAAAAGGTGATATTCAATTAACTACTGAAAAAAATCAACAAACTAATGCAAACTTAAATCCAAGTTAGTTGAGATGTTTTCACATTCTATAGAAAATAAAGTTATCTACATACATTTGCACACAATAAATCCAAAAATGAAACATTTATGCTACTCTATGTTAAAATTCAAAAGCGACCTTACCGAATAATTTATTGATCGTTGTATCTTCATCAGAATCATACAGAGTAATATATATTAACCTACACATAAAATATATAAGACTTGTTAGAAAATTATTAGTGAATAATTTGATTCAAAGCAAAAACAACGTATTTGTAGACTAATGCTACAATAAGATTTAAAAATAATATAAACCGCAAGATTCAAATAAATAAACACAACAAAAGTAAGAAACATAAATAAAAACAATATAACGTGAAGCGGTGATTATTAATTTTTGAATGAAAATACATGTATATATATATAAACATATTAACATAATAGCACAAATTCTTATTTAAGACGGAGGTATCCGTCTTAAGCTTAAGACGGATACCATATTCTCTCACAAAATATCCATCAAGGATGAGTGGAGAGCACATGGGGAGTGCCCACCTTGTCCCCTCTACCCATTTCCTCTCACAAAATACCCGTTGCAAGATCCGACCCGTCTTAAGCAAGACCTACTGATAGTGTTTGTTTAGGTTTCTATACATTAATTTTATTCAATCTAACTTTCATGGTAGAATTTTATAATCTTCAGATTTAATTATATTATTAGGTGTTGTAGTGTATCACCATTTTTGTGAGAACATGGAAATATTGAATAGTTGTATATCACATTCCGTATTTTATAGGTTCTAGGATACATCCAATTTTTTATATGCTAATTTTGCGTACAATGGAAATACATGAATATATTTATATGGGTAGTTTGTATAATTTGGAATGTTGAAGTGTTTTCGAAAAGTTGGAGACTCTGTAATCGCTCGAAAAAAGCTTCCTTTAATAAGATAGATAAATATTGATTTACCACCACAAGCATGATTAACTTCCGGCCAAATAATAGCCTTCTTTTGGGCCGACCATTATCCGCATGAAACTCAATCACACACCGTAGTCGTACTATTCTAAATTGTTCAACTTACACAATAAAGGTTACTTTGACAACTTATTGCATCAATCAAACAACCCAAAATAATAGACCTATTTATTTTAAATCTGTATAGCCAATTATTAAATCTGATAATTTGTCTAAGTTTAATAAGATGGGTAATTTAGACAATGAAATTTCACTAGCATAAAAAAGGAATAATGTAAATTTCGGAAAGAACCAAAACATTGGATTGCTAATGAAAAACGATTGACAAACATCAGAACGAGTAGCATACAACAGTAAACCACACTTTCTGATTGGATTTATAGCAGCCTGAACATGTCTTGTCAAAGTCAAATCCCAACCCCAACAATTAAAACAAAGAACGACGTGTTCGGCTATAAATCCCAAGCTCAACAATTATAACACAATTCAGCCACTTTATAAAAAGTGTGTGGAAACAATGATGAACAAAGAAGGTGTATGTCGACCACTATCAAGCATTAATTTAAGTACTGATACATAATACTTCCTCCATTCAACCCCACTCAACCAAAAAAAATTTCAAATTTGCCGAGACGAGTT
>JAIUZE010021593.1:0-18798 GCA_022085475.1 Heliosperma pusillum | reverse complement strand
TAAAAGGCCTAAGAACAAATACCAAAGTAGGTATTCTCCTAATCGTTACACCCAAGATGGTTCAAGAAATGCCTTCGTCGTGCTAGAACGAATACCCAAAAATTACTTCTAATTTTGTGTGTATATGATGATGAATATGAAGATGAATAAGAGAGTCAAAAATCAGAATTTTTCTTCTCCTCTTTTCTTTGTGTGTGCCGTGAGTTCCCTAAGGCAATTAGGATTTCTTTTTCTTTTATTCCTCCCTCCTATAACCGGGTATCAAGAGGAAGAATAAAAGAAAACCTAGTTTCCTTATTTAACTCAACCTCTATTAGGTAATTAGCATATCATTTTAATATGTACATAATGTAATATGTATTCTAATTATTACTAGTAATGGACCGTCACATAAACCGAGTAATGCCGGACCAATACACTATAATAATATCGTGTAATACATATCTGTCAACTTAAATATAACAGTTTACATTTAGTTTAGACCAACATTATATACATTGATTAAATATAACATTTTATATTCAATTACCAGCTAACATTATTTAATCGTTATTAAATATTCGTATCATCATCACATTTAATAACCTTTTCGTTCTCAAATAAATCCGAAACCTTTAGTCATTTATTAGCCTCAATATGATTATTTTCTCAAATAATCACATCTCTCAAACACATCTTTTAGGTGTGACTTTTAGGGATCAGTTGAGCACCGCCATCTGTATGACAATAACGTCAAACTTATCTAGCAAGCCAACCGTTATCGATAAACGTTAATCAACTGATTATAATACAATGTATACCCTGTGAACCTTAGTTGTTATCACACTAACTGTGGAGGACACTAGCTCCAACAAAAGAAAAGGAAAATAATACCTAATATTAAAATGGAAACCCTAATATTTCCCCTGCAAGGCTACGGCACGGCAGAAACACACGGCCAACACCAGCCACAGCCAGCAGACCACCGTGACCCATAACCCACGCCGGCCCATAACCCGCCACCACAACGACACTCAACACAGGCAGCAGCATGGCAAGACACCACCAACACAACAACCGACGCCGACGCGAAAAAACACACAAACAACCTCACCACCGCCGGCGTGCGCGGTGTGTATGGCTAGGTCGTAGACGGCGGATGAGAGATAGGCTGGCGGCTACCGCCAACGGCCAAGAGGTGCCGAGACCTACCACCTATCGCCTATCACAAACCCTAAGCAAAGAAAGAAAGAAACACCCGGAGAAGAACATCGGTCGCCAACAACCGACGATGAGAGGTCAGGAGGTCGCAATGACGGCAACACTAACGGCAGGCGACACTAACGGTAGACGGCACAACCCACCACTTATCGCCTATCACTCTCCTTCTCCTCTAAACAAAACACGACCCACCAATAACCCACCACAGCCTGAGGTGAGGGTGGTGGGCGGAGGGGCAGCAGAGCAGCCGCAGCAGCAGCCACAGGCAGAAACATAAGCCCTCTCTCTCCTCTCTCTAACGTGATATTATTATTATTATTATTATTATTGTTATTTTATTATTATTATTATTATTATTATTATTATTATTATTATTATTATTATTATTATTATTATTATTATTATTATTATAAGATGCGCGCAGCTTTCATTAAAATAAAATAAAATGAAAGGTTTACATGAAGTTGGTGGGGAGCCGAGAGACAATCTGGGCCCCCACCCCCTTAGCTATAGCAAAGCTAATCCTAGTAAAGATATAAGCGGCCACCCGAGCCCCAGCATCCTGAGATACCGAGAACTTCTGGATCCGCTTGAGCAAGTCAACAGCATCCGAGCCCAGCTCCCCAAGCGAAGAGAAAGAGAAGGGGAGGAAACCATAGCCAGCAGTCGCGCATAAATCCCTATACTTAGTACATTTGCGCTGAGCAGCATCAGCAACAACCCGTCCCGGCACAAAATCAGACATCCCAGTCGGAGTCAAGGGGGAAGACCCTGTCAAATCAACACACACATCACGCCCTCTGTCCCACGAATAAAGTAGCAAATCCGCCGGACGAAGAGATCCGCCATGCCCGTCAACCAAACCGATATCAACCTCCTTGCCCGAAGAAATACTAGACCTATAGCAAATGTCGAATAAGGTGTCACGAACGAGGTTATGCCGATGCTAACCCCCACAGTACCAGTACAAGAAACAGCGTGGTCCCCATACACATCACCAGCAAAAACCCGAGAGCAAGCAGGACAAGGCCTAGATACCGTGAATAACGGGACACCAAGGCGATACCCCAGCACACTACGGTAAGTCCTCCGGTTCATAGTCTGACCCAACCCAGAGATAGGAACCGCGCGCAACCAATCAGAGGCGTGGGCACCCTGCCGAGACTTCCATAACGCAAGCTGACGCGGTGTCAAAGAGAATACAGATTCCGCAGTAGCAGCAATCCGCGCAAAATATATATCTGCCAGTTTCTTCATAAGTTTAGGGGCAGCGATTTCACTAGGATCACGTAAAAAGGAAGAACCTGTAGTCTCAGAGAACACCCGCAAGGCATCGTCGAAAGTTGGACCAGAATCCACAATACCTGAAGACCGAAGTAGCTTAGCCTGCAAATCAGCAGACTGCAAACGGGACGCTAGAAAAGCATAATGAAAAACATCCCCGGCAGCATAAACACCGAGCCCACCTAGATGAAAAGGGAAAGTGGCAAGGCGCCACTGCCAATCCCCAAAACCAGGCCCAGACGCGGTGACAATACGTTCCAAGCTAGAACGAAGCGCTGCATCAAAGCGAAGATGGACAGACCCAAAGACCCCCGGGGAGCAAGTACGGAGGGAAAAATAGAGTTTAGAAATACCAGTACAGGCCCGAAGAAGAAGCAACTCACATTGCGGGTCCTCAATCCTCGCGACTAAGTCCATAAGCTCAACGGTCTTAGTCACTCTCCTCGCCACAAGCTCACTGCCAAAAATGGGACAAGTACTGACAGGTCCACCCAAAACAGAGACACCACGCAAGGGCCGAGCAATAGAAGGGGGGAAAACACCGGGTAGCCGACTCCGAGGATCCTCAATAGGCCAAAAGACCTCAGTCTTAGCCACATTAAGATGGAGACCGAAACGAGGCCCATCTGCCATAATCAAATCCAAAACTCTCCCCACCTCTAAAGTGTCCCCAACAATGGTGCCATCATCCAAATACCACGCTTGCAAAGTAAGATCAAAGGAATCCCGGATGTTGCACACTAGGGGATGCAAAACCAAAGCGAAAAGCAACGGCCCTAAAGGATCACCCTGCTGGACACCCTGACAAGACCACAAACAATGCTCCCCATAATAAAGACGGGCAGGGCTAGAGTAACAAAACTCCACCCAACGGGATAGAACCGGACAACGACGGCGGACTTTCTGTAGCATAGTCACACGATCAACAAGATTGAAAGCATTTTGGAAATCAACTAGCAACATAGACAGTCCCACATCACCACCACGGGCCTCAATGAGCCGGTTCAAGGCATGCAAGATAGCCTCTCCTCCACCGGACACCCCAACCCCAAACTGAAGGCCAGCAAAATAAGCAGACAACGAAGGACCAACCAGACAAGCACCAGCCTTAGAGACAAGACGTCTCCAGACAGTGCCAACAGCGATAGGGCGAACACCCCCGCCTGGTTTAACAAGCGGCGTGAGCGGAGCACTAGCAATGTACTCACCAAGGGCTACAGGGCACCGGCCCTCCAGAAAAAGATTTACCACCCTAGTAATAGAAGCGATCAAATCATCCGAGACAGCCACAGCAGCACCACTCAAACAGTCCAGAAGGTGTTGGGCACGAAGTCCATCCCTCCCGCAAGAAGTGCCACGCGGGAAACCACGAATCATATCCAAAACCACTGCCGAAGAGGCAACAAGAGAATGATGATCCACAGGCAAAGGAGGCAATGAAGGAGATGGGGCGACAGGATGCTTCTCACGCAAAGCACCAAGAGTGGCATCAGTGTATGGGGCGACGCCGGAGGAAGAAAGCACCCTAACAGCAGCAGTATAATGACCATCACAAATCTTCCGCCGACACTGGCGGAGGTTTTGCTCACTCAAATCCAGATCCTCCTCCACACAAAACGAAGGAGGAACCTCAGCCAAACACTCCTGTAAAAGCTGCAACCCCCCTCCAGGCACCCCCCAAGCAAGAATAGCCCTAGTAATACTCTCCTCCTGACACTGTCGCCTAACAGCCGTCCTACACTCAAGATTACTCCGAGGAGCGAAGGTCTTAAGCAGACAAATAGGCAACACAAGCAAACGAACCCAGCAGGAGAGATCACCAGGAGAGTCAGCCACATCATCCAAGACCCCCTTCAGAACCCGAGCAAACCCAAGACGGCACTTAGGAGGAATAGATTTCACGGTGCGATGACCCAAAGAAAATAAACGGTCGAGCGACGATACAGACCAATGAACAAGCTCAACCCCAACATCAGATGAAAGAACCGAGTGAGACGGAGCCGGAGGTCTAGGGATACCATGAATAAAAAAACTAACGATGCCATCACCACAATCCGGAGGCGGAACAAAGTCACCCCGACCATGCCGACACCTAGAACGAAACGGATGGGTTTTAAAGCACTCCCCACACAACCAAAGCCCCATCCGCTTTAAAGTAATCTCGGCATTAGAGAAAACCGTCAGACTATCAGTAAGAGTTTGACGGGTAAGACCCATAGCATCGTCAATACAATGTCGATCCTGAAAATGCTTTCGCCAGGCGGCCTTAGTAAGGCCCCTACCACCTCCATTCGGACACCCATGAATACCAGAAAAAGGACAAGGAAATCGTACTAAAACAGGCATGATAAAGAAAAGGAAAATAATACCTAATAATAAAAAAAAGAAAAGGAAACCCTAATCCCATGCAAGGCTACGGCCATCATAACACCACTAATCCCATGCAAGGCTACGGCCAACACCAGCCACCACCCGCAGGCCACCGTGACCCACACCCCACGCCGACCCGTAACCCGCCACCGTAGCAACACACCACAGCCAGCAGCACGGCAAGACCACCAACACAACAACCGACGCCGACGCGACGAAACACAAAAATAGCCTCACCACAGCCGACACTAGCGGTGTTTATGGCTAGGCGGTAGACGGCGGACGGGAGAGAGACTGGCGGCTACTGTCAACGGCCAAGAGGTGCCGAGACCCGTAACCAACAGACACGGCGAGAGATAACACAAACCCTAAGAAAGAAAGAAAGAGGCGCCGGGAGATGAATCAGCGGCCACCAACAACCGCCGACGAGAGTCAGGTCGCAATGACGGCGACACTAACAGCAACACAACGGCAATCCAACACCTAACGCCTATCACTATCCTTCCCCTCAAAACAAAACGACCCACCAACAACCCACCACAGCCGGCGACGTGAGGTCTGGATGGCGTGGGTGAGGGCGGTGGTCGGAGGGGAAGCCGGAGGGGCGGCAGAGCAGCCGCAGCAGCAACAGGAACCCTAATCCGTCTCTCGCCTCTCAACTCTCTCTAACGCCTATCACTATCATTATTATTATTATTATTATTATTATTATTATTATTATCATTATTATTATTTACCATGAAGTTCACAACGTTTTGTTTTTAATCTTCGAATATCATGTTATTATAGTCTATCCCCTTTTCTTATACGTGTAAATTGAATTATATAACAACTAATAAATTGGATTTAAGAAGCGTTGGGCAATTGTCATTAGAAGTGGCCTCACAATATATTTATTATGAGATTCTTATATACTTTATAATACAAAACAGTACCACATGCAACAACACAGGTGAAAACACGATCAAAAATAAAATGAGTACACTTAGTGTAAAAATAGATACAAATTTA
Organism: Heliosperma pusillum; assembly: GCA_022085475.1. Classification (NCBI taxonomy): domain Eukaryota; kingdom Viridiplantae; phylum Streptophyta; class Magnoliopsida; order Caryophyllales; family Caryophyllaceae; genus Heliosperma; species Heliosperma pusillum. The sequence continues at coordinate 12,933 of JAIUZE010021593.1, read as the reverse complement.
AATAATTATTTTGTGTCATGATCAACAATAAAGGTCATATAAACACGTAAATTTGTGCAAATTAGTGTGATATCAATAACTTATTTAGAGACCATTTCAGATCTCTCAATTGTTTTCGCTCGTTAATGGCCTTTTATATGGACGAAATTCTATTATGAGTAAGTGAAATTGTTTAAATATGAATAAAGGGGCTACATTATAGAGCTTTGATTGAGTGTATATAGAATTAGTGAACATGAATAAAGGGTCTATGATCTAGAGTCTAGAGTGTCAAGGGCCTAATTATCAATCACAAACTATACTTTGAGACCGTTGTATGGTGTGGCTACATTATGACCATTTTATGGTAAGTATTTAGCATTTTATATTCAAAAGTTACCACTATTTTTCTAATTAAAGTGACGAATTTTTAAAAAGAAATCATTATTACAAAAAATGTTAACTATTTCTTATAGATTTGGTCACTTTTATGAGTCTCATCATACGAAGGTCACACAAATAAGTACACAATTTGAAACCTTAGAAACACTTAGCGCAATTTTTTATGATTTAATAAATAGTAAACCCTTCTTTTAAAAAACTAGTTTTAAACCGGTGCAAACAATGCACGGGTCATAATAACATGCGCTCTTATCGATACAGAAGCATATAAAGAAGCGTGATAAAATATTCTATGACGTAATATAAATAAGCTTGTAGTAGATATTCGATATACGTATGATTTAAGTTACTACTCCGTATTCACTAACATATAAAGTATGTTACAAAGTATGATAATGAAATTAATTTACATGTTAAATACAATTTACGACAACAAACATAATTAAGATGAAAATGGATATAATTTTAATAGAGTAATTCTACAATAATAAAACAATTAACCCAATTATATTGACACTTAAATACATGACCCGTTTAAATTACCGATACATGCATTGGACCGACTATATACAATCAGCCCATTTATATAACATATAAAAACTCTCATTTTTCAATCAATCCATCTATATATGACTCGTTTAATGTGAGTCGTCATGCAACTGTGCAATGTGTCATGCAACTTTGCAAGTCCATTTCATTTTACAGCCCCTTGCCTTATTGTTAGTAATTGCTACACACATATATCTTTCTCTATATCTCAAATATTTCATGTCGGTCTTTTAATTTATATAACCTGTGATGTTTTGTTTTGGACTCTATATTTTCTTCATCTAATATATACTCTATAATATATCAACTATACTATTTTGATTTCTTTCAAAGAAATTATGATGTCATGGAATTCGTTTATGCATTTATAATGATGAACTTATGCGGGTATATGCTGAATCTTTGTCCTTGTTTTATTTTATTTTATGTGTTCTTTCACTTTAAATTCGTTTATGTGATTTTTTTTAAAAATTCTATTCAATTTTGTTACATGCATCGTAAATTTGATGATTAATTATTTTATAAAAATTAGCGAATATCATATCTAATATTTTTTTATTTTATTTTAATAAAATTCTGAATTTTATATATGATATAAGATGATGTTCATAATTGCTTGTAATTCTGTTACTTTTTATGATATAATATATAAAATACTTTTACCATATTGTAATTGTTAAATGATAGGATATTTGTAGTCTTGTAAATCAAGTATGATTTTTATCTTATTGCTTTTATAATTATAATTATTTTTTTGTCAGCCGAGTTCTCTAGATATTAATTTTCTACTAATTTTTATCATTAAGTTTGTGCTTAAGATTATGGTTATAATTTTGATATTTTATTTTGCAAGATTTTTTTTTCTATGGAATGACATTTTAGGTCGACTCCTACTGGTTGGAATATAAGTTTTTATTGATTTTTTGTAATTATTTAATTTATAATTTTTTTTAAATTTATTTAACATATGTATAGCGTGTATCGATTTCTTTTCATTTAATATACCTGCATTTTAATTTTTAATATATGAATATGAATGTATGTACATTTTAACATGTGAAATGGTGTACCAATTGTGAAATGAGGAATGGAAAATAAAAAGACCCTAAAAAGAGTAACCCACGGTTTTTTTTCATTGAATTGTCAATTTTTTTTCCATAAATTGAGGAACCAATAGGAGCTCTCCAATTGTTTCCTCTTTTAAATATAGTAAATATCGATGATGAATGGTTTGTAATACCATGCATTATGAGATTTTTTTTGGTTCTACGATAGTATGGATTTGCGTAGTTTCGACTCTTGGCATCTAACTATATTGTCGCTAACACTACATGTGGTATGGTGACATTTAGTTATCGTTACCGAGTCTTCTTCGAATCTCGATGACGAGCGGTTATAGTTCCGTCTGAGAGATTTTTTATTTAGTTGCAAGAGTATTGTAATTTTATTATTAATTGTATTATTTGGACTTTGTTTTGCATGAAATTGATATTTTTTAATTTTAATTTTTAATTTTTTATTAATTTTTATATATATTAGACTTTGTTATTGTTAGAATATTTATTGCTAGAATATTGTAATTTCATAAGTTTAAGAAAACATAATCATCCTAAAATCATGGAATATGAAAATATGCTTATAAAACATTATAAAATTATGAAAGTTGTAAATATGTAAATAATTATGGAATTTGTAATATGTAAATAATTTAAATTAGATGTGTTAAGATTGAGGAGAGATAGTAAATAAATCAGAAGTATTAAGAGTGATGAGAGAGTAATTAATCTTTTGCTTTAGATTTGAGACCCGCTTTTCCTTAAAAATTTCCCGCCAATCAGAAACACCGAAATGTTTCTACTTTAGTATATAGTAGATAGTAACTCACGGTTCGGGCACTAATGTGTGTAAAATTTGTCTTGAACCGAGTTTCATATTAGTTTTATTCTATGAGGAGTATGGTTAATTAGGGAATTATCAATATATGTGGTTGTTCAATTAGTCTTTGAAAAATGTATGAATTGTGAATTATGCCAAAATTAAGTTTGTCGTTGGTTATCTCGCGTCTTTAATTCATAAAATTTGGAACTTTTTTTACATATGGTAAACAAGGCATTCAAAGGGAATATGCATTTACATATTGGGCTAAATCGGGGTCGAGATATTTCGTTTTTTTATTGCGCTATATTGAATTCTTGTCATCAAAATGTGATAGTTTGGTTTTTAATAATAATGATTACGCACGTTATTAACAATATATTTATTCATCCTTCCAAGTTATGATCAATAATTTGAAATTAAACTCTTTAGAGTTGCTTATGAATATGTTTCTCATATTTAGATATTTGAGATATATAAATAAATTATTTTAAATAACTTTGAATGATGTTTAGAAATATGCTCATAGAATATGAAATTTTAACCATTGAGGAGAAAAAACAATTATAATTAATGATGTATATTGATATGTCAATAAAAAAAAGATCATATAAAACTATAACCTTTTCTATTGCTGGAAGATATTCCATTCTTAAACTATGGACCCATAATCCTTTTTACATACCATCTTCAGGTGACCCTTACTTTAAAAGTTCAATTTTTTTTATTAATTTAGAGCATTAAAAAATGAAAAAATTCTTAGAAAAGTGTTTTGATAAAATAGAGACACATGTAAATGAATGCATACTTGCTTAGTATGTGGAAGTAGTTTGTAAGAGTTTGACAGTCATTGATAGTTTTGAAATTTAAGTTGAAATTCTTGGTTTAAAATAGCTTAGCTACCGTAAAACGAGGGTAGTATTTTCGTTTACTATTAGTATTAATATATGTCCATACAAAACTAAACAACAATAAAATTTCTAAATTTGTATGTAATATGATGAACTTCATCTCTCTGTATTTGATTGTTGTATGTGTTTTATTAGGGGTTGTTGGATCTTCATCTTCGCATAAGAAAGATGCTAATCATGCAAGCATCACCATTGATACCAAAAATGTTATTGGAGAAACAGATGATGCTTATATCTGCGTTACTTTGGATTATTTTACTTTTATTCCTGAAGACGTTCAAATTTCTATATTTCATCTCGTATGCCCGTTTTCTTTTTTCATTTTTACGTGCATGCTTACATATCGAGTATTTATTTTTGTTTGAGTTACACTAGCATATATGAAATGAGATCTACTAATAATGTTTTTTTATGAGATCTACTAATGCATGATTTCGTTTAATTGTTAAAATGATACAGGATCTTAATAATACAATCCTGAAGAAGGCAATTAAAGGTATGCACAAAGTCTCACGAATGATTTAGTAATCCCTTTTCATGAAACTAGCAAAATGGAATTATGGATTCATAATATTTCTTCCTTTTTCTTATTTAAACATAAATATATTATGGAGTTTTGTATTTTCAATTTCAGTTGGTTAAGAACAAATACTATAAAATTTAATCATTTCATAGTATTTATTGTATCACGTCTAATTTTCTTTAAGAAAATTAAAGAATTGTTGAATGTGTATCATTCATCACAACAACTTACAATCTAAATTTTTATAACCTCTTTACCCCATTTTACATTCCAAATTCAGTTTTAGTAAACACATTTTTTTCATCTTGTACTACGGAGTACTAGATTTTCCATAATGTATGTACAATATATTTTTTTGAAGATATTGATCAATGTCACTATTAAACTGAAGAGTGTAAAAAACATACTCCATTTATCCCGGTTAATTGTTGTCCTTTCATTGTGGCACAAAAACCAAAAAAAGAGTAGGAGATTATTTTTGGTTATAGTTAGTATATAACAAGTGGACAATAGTCTTATTGGGTGTTTAATTACTCATAAAAAACCTTTCAAATACAGAAATGACAACAATTGACTGAAACACCATAAAAAGGAATATGACAACAATTGATCGAGACGTAGGAAGTAAAAAAATAGCAAAAGAAATGTCATTTTCAGCACCATTTTTATTTTATGTTAACAGTTAATATAATAAACTGGAAATATAAATAAATTATGTTTCTAAAACTTTTCCCTCACAAAATATAATAAAAGTAATTTTCTAAGTAAAAATTTGTTGTGCAGCATTTTCTCCCTTGAGGATGAGGGTAGGCGGAACGCTAGAAGATGAATTAACATATGAAACAGTTGGACAAAAGGAACCTTGTTTACCCTTTGCTCAAAACACTACATATACATTGTTTGGCTTTAGCAAAGGCTGCCTGTCATTGTCCAGATGGGATCAACTTAACAATTTTTTTAATGAAACCGGGTAATTCTTTTTATTCATAAGTATAAATAAACTTTTATGAGATGGTCTTTTTACTTTTAGTAAGGAATTAATGTAAACTGCTGTTGGGGTTTGGTACCGTTATTAATTAATATCCCACGGTAAAACTTGTAACATGCACCCCGACGCAAACCATGGGCTGAAAGCCGTTATTCACGATATCTTATCAGGCTATGTACATGACCCACAACGCATTTTGTCATCAGTCATATGCATCCCGTGAACCTTTCTAGGAGATCATCCGTCATAAAACTACTCAAAGTCAAACACGCTTAATTCTTGAGTTTTTTGCATTGAGAACCAGAAACGAATGTGCGTTTTGTTGATTTGAGTAGTAGCTTCAATTTTTTTAAGCACTAATTATTTAATGGACATTTTCGATTAACGTGTGGTGTTACAAAAATGGTACGGATTAATAAATAGATAAAAAAAACATTAGCGCATACTTATGAAGTTATGAGTACACATAAAAAAGTGAACGTATAATCTTTTTTTACATACTAGTTTTAAACCCGTGCAAAATAGATTGCTACTTAAAATTATTAGACCATTTGATTTGATTTATAATTACAAATTATTGATCTTTTTTATAAACAAATTAGTGAAAGACAACATCAATAAAGGTACAAAATGTTGATTTTTTTTAAACTTCATTGTCATTAATTGCAAAACAAAGTATTAAATATGGTATGTTACCTTTCGTTGTATCTGAAAGTCGAGTGACAGTTAGACAATTATTATTAACTTGTTTCACCAACCAATCATATTTCGAACGGTAAATTATACATGAAATTAAATCTACGGAGTATAATATTCTGAACATCATTTTAACGTGTTTCTGGTCCTATATTTCCGTATTATAAATAAGACAAAAAAAAGCAACATCGTTACACATTACATAGACATAAATGAATATATCCCGATGTTTCAAATAATTGTTAGATCATATAATATTGTTGTGGTATTGTTAGTTTATTTAATGAATATATCCATGATTTTATAAGAACAAAAAACTGTGTTGTTATTGAAATGACTATTTTTTTGTTTATTTTTCTAATTACAATAATGCTTTAAGATATTTGTATTTTTCGGACTCGTTATATTATTTTTATTAGATTTTTTACTTTTTATTTTATTTTATTATTATTATCATTATCATTATTATTATTATTATTATTATTATTTTTATTATTATTATTATTATTATTATTATTATTATTATTATTATTATTATTATTATTATTATTATTATTATTATTATTATTATTATTATTATTATTATTATTATTATTATTATTATAAGCTTAATTTTTTAATTAACTAATTTCTTGAAATAGTTATTTGTTAACTTTTTAAAGATTATGTATTAAAATTTTGTTTCAAATTTGTTTAGTTTTAATTATTCAAAAGTTCTCATATTAGTTTTTTTTTTGACGTACAATGAGAAAACTTGAGTATGTAATTAGTTAAACAAAATATTCTTTATAAACGGTACACCCTTTCACCTACAAAATATTATGGATCCACTTTTTTTTTTCTTTATTTAGAGAAACAATGCATAGTCCGGGTTTAATAAGACAATAAGTTTTAAGACAATACTCGTCTTAAGTTTAAGACGTGTCAAGTACATACATACCACATTACCATTGGCATATATAAATGCATAGGGAAGAACGGTTATATATTTATCGTGTATACACGCACAATTGGTATGGTACTTGATCCATATTAAGCTTAAGACGGATAATAGTGTCGTCTTAAATGAGTATTTGTGTTAAGAAGAGATTATCTCAAACTTAAAACTATTATTCATCAAACTCCAAATTTATTTTATGTTAAAGAATCTTCTATCTTATTATGATAACTAATTAATTATGATAACTATTTTATTTTATGTTGAATTCCATAAAATACCAATTTTTCATTTGATAATGCAAATTAATATACTCATTAATATCAGCTATCATCAGGAATTGATCGACCAATAAAAAATAAAAATAAGAATAGCTCAACTGAATAAGCCCATAAAAGTTGATGATAAGTGACAAATAACCCAACTAAACGGAATTTTATAGGGAAGAAAAGAAATACATACAAATCAAAATCAAAAGCTTATCCCTAGCTAGTATCTATCACTACATGGCCTTTATCTCACCGTCATTCTCAACTATCTCTCTCTCTCTCTTTTTTTTCTTTTTTTTTTTCAGAAATTCTACAGAACAAAACATTAGATCAATTTAAAATCTGATTATCTAATATTATAGAGTTGTTTTTGTTTTATATATTTGCATAAGTCTTCTTATTTCTTAACTGCATGGGGAGGTGGTCGAGGTAAATTTATAAGATTTCTTGAATTTAATAGATAATGTCAATGTAATTTAGAGTTCTTAGTTCTAATAATGCATGGTTTTAATCTATGGTCGCTTTTTTTATACCATGCATTTTGATTTGGATAAATATTTATTTAATTTTCATGAATTTAAGATGTACAAAGAAGTGCAAATAATTGTGATAACATAAATATAAAATTTTATAGCAGGTTGATTTTGATATTTTTTTAGTACTGAACTTTTTCTAATTAATTTTTTTTTTTTATAAATGATAGTTAATCAAGTATTTTTGAAATGTAGAAGGATACCCTTTTAATTTATTAAGAGCCAATTAATAAAGTTTAGCTTTTTTTTTTTTGACAAATTTTATCGTGTGCTATGTTAATCAAGTTATATAAATATACATCTAAAATCATGGAATATGAAAACATGCTTATAACATTATAAAATTATGGAATTTGTAAATATGTAAATAATTTAAATAAAAAATGTTAAGAGTGAGAAGAGAGAGTAAATAAATCAGAAGTGTTAAGGGTGAGGAGAGAGAGTAATTAATCTTTTGCTTTGGACGTGGGGCCCACTTACCCTTTGTTTTCCTAAATTTCTGCAGCCAATTAGAAACACTGAAAGGTTTCTGCTTTAGTATATAATAGATTTTATTTTATGTTGAATTCAATAAAATACCAATTTTTCATTTGATAATGCAAATTAATATACTCATTAATATCAGCTATCATCAGGAATTGATCGACCTATAAAAACTAAAAAAATAAGAATAGCTCAACTGAATAAGCCCATAAAAGTTGATGATAAGTGACAAATAACCCAACTAAACGGAATTTTATAGGCAAGAAAAGAAATACATACAAATCAAAATCAAAAGCTTAACCCTAACTAATATCTATCACTACATGGCCTTTATCTCACCGTCATTCTCAACTATCTCTCTCTCTCTCTTTTTTTTTTTTTTTTTCGAAATTCTTCACAACATAACATTAGATCAATTTAAAATATGATTATCTAATATCGTAGAGTTGTTTTTGTTTTATATATTTGCATAAGTCTTCTTATTTCTTAACTGCATGGGGAGGTAGTCGAGGTAAATTTGTAAGATTTCTTGAGTTTAATAGATAATGTCAATGTAATTTTGAGTTCTTAGTTCTAATAATGCATGGTTTTAATCTATGATCGCTTTTTTTTATACCATGCATTTTGATTTGGATAAATATTTATTTAATTTTCATGAATTTAAGATGTACAAAGAACTGCAAATAATTGTGATAACATGAATATAAAATTTTATAGCAGGTTAATTTTGATATTTTCTGAGTACTGAACTTTTTCTAAATAATCATTTTTTTTATAATTGATAGTTAATCAAGTATTTTTTAAATGTAGAAGGATACCCTTTTAATTTATTAAGAGCCAATAAATAAAGTTTAGTTATTTTTTTTTTACAAATTTTATCGTGTGCTATGTTAATCAAGTTATATAAATATGCTTCTAAAATCAAGGAATATGAAAATATGTTTATAACATTATAAAATTATGTAATTATGTAATTTGTAAATATGTAAATAATTTAAATCAGAAATGTTAAGAGTGAGAATAGAGAGTAAATAAATCAGAAGTGTTAAGAGTGAGGAGAGAGAGTAATTAATCTTTTGCTTTGGACGTGGGGCCCACTTACCCTTTGCTTTCCTAATTTTCTGCAGTCAATCATAAACACCGAAATGTTTCTGCTTTAGTATATAGTAGATTAAGTTATAAACGCTAAAACACATAAGGTATTATTTTTTTGATGGCGATAGCCGATAGGGCGCCACCATAATAAAAAATATAAGAAAAATAAGAAAATAAAATATTGATTTTCTTTTTTGTGCCAAATGTTTGAGGATAGATACGTAAGTTTACATAATCTAATAGTTTTTCAACTAAAATAAAACTCTTAACTAAATCAAATTAGAATAATATTTACACAAAAATTACATTAATTTATCTACAAGATAAACGTTTTTTCATCGTTGTTCATCTACTGGGTCTCAAAAACTATTATGTAGTACAAACTAAATAAACTGGTTTTCAGCACTGAATACACCAAAACGTAATTGTATGGACAAAAAATTTATATTATTTGCATGTAAAAATAAAAGTGATATACAATAAAGTATTTCACTAAAAGTTAAAAAAAATCATCAAAAAGATTACTAGACTGGTTTCGAACTTTTGGCTTTACGTACTCTAGTTATGTGCAACTTAGTTTAATTTAATTAAGCTTAATTTAGGTCAGTTCAATTCAATTTAACTAAGCTTATCTTAGTTCATAATCCTTCAAAATGTTTCTGTTTATCTTAGCTAAACTCAATTTAAATCGGCGCAGTTTTGCTTGGCTAAGTTCAGTTGAATTCATTAACACTTGTTTATTTTAGATATCACTTTATTTTTATAGCATAATACTTTATAAATATATTTCAACATATTACAATTTTGTCATTAATATAAACTACAAAATATTAAACTGTCATGGATTTTTTTTATCAAATTATATAATCCCTTTGTCCTAGTAATTTGTTTGCTTTTGATTTGAATACCGCTCACGAAGATTAAAAAACATACACAAATCACCTACATAAAATGGAGCACAAGAAAACAAGATAAGAGTATACTTCATCATTTTTAGTGTCTTAATTTGTTATATAATAAGACGATCCAATAGATATGTTTGATTCGACCACTTTAATCACCAAAACAACAATTCTAATATTCAAATTCTAACTAAAACAAATTGTTAAAAAAAAGCGAAAATGTTGTAAAGAGGTGTCAAACCCAGTACCTCTCTCACGCTCAATTCCCACTTTGCACAAGATACATTCCTATCAAAGCCTCATTTGGTTTCTAAATGGTATGTGAAAGTATTAATTGCATGTACTACTCTTCGTTCATAATTATATCCACAAAATATGCCTACTTTGAGATTTTTTTTATATTTATAATTATCATTATTATTGTTACAACTAATTAATAATGTGAAATTCCTATATTACCCTTTAACACTAATTAGTTTAAAATTTTAAATTTTGGTGGAGGGAAAGCAAAATGAGTATGGAATTTACGATAATACCCCGGTGGCGCTCAATTTAAGCGCCACCGGGTGGCGCCATCTCATTTTCCTTATTTTCTTGTGTTGCAGGGTAGAAGTAATTTTTGGCCTAAACGCTCTTTACGGGAAGAAAGTCGTAAATAGTCTAGCATTGGGGCCTTGGGACTCTAGTAATGCTGAGTCTCTTATAAAATATTCTTTCAATAAAGGATACAATAACTTGATTGGATGGGAGCTTGGTAAGATCGAATTTTGTTTTTCTTTTTTTTTTCTTTTTAAGTACCGTTGCAGTACGAACTTAGGAGAACTAGAGTAACCTAAATTAGTAGATGACCAACTAATCGAGCTAATAAGATTACAAGTGTAGTTAACACAAAGGCGGAACTTCTTAAAAGGAGGATGGTAATAGTTTTCGAACTGAAAGAGGTGATCCTCCTAAGGTTTTATCCTTTTGACCGTTGTCACGGTCTTCGCGTAGCTGCAAAGAACCCTCCATCTTACTTATTATCCAGTTAAATATATGAAAAACGCAAATTCTTATTTCAGACGGACTATATCCGTCTGAAAAATAAGATGGGATTATGTTGTCACTTTTTTATTTAATGTAACCACAGTTTATATCAACTTGTTTTCAATAGTGGTCCGTTTGAAGCAAGATCAACTGTATGTAAATGATGATTCGAGTTGATATGAGCGAGTAGGTAAATAAAAAAACCATGACGATTAGAAAGCGAACCAATTTATGACCAGGGTCAGTTTAGCAGATATATAAAAAAGTTCTTTAATTCTTTTGGGGTTTTTGTTAACATGACGCTCTTCTATTTCTTGAATTATACGTGATGTCTCTAGCTTTTTTTTTCTTTTTAAATATCGCCTACTTTTTTTTTTATGTGGCTCTTAAACTATTATCCAAACTACTAAAATTCAAGTTCTTAAATAGTTACTCCCTCTGTCCCGCTAATTTTACTTTTGTTTTTTGCACAATTATTAAAGAAATGGTAGGGGACCTCTTGTAGTTGTATTTGTTGGATGACAAGTGAACAATACTCTTATAAGCTAAGGTGATCAAATTACTCATAGATTAACTTCATAATATAGAAAGGTAAACAAATGATTGAAACACGCTAAAATGAAAATTGAAAACAAATGAATGGAACGGATGGAGTATATTTTTAAAAGAAATATGTGTACTGTTGATTAAACAATATTCTGTTAATAATTGGACAAATTATTGTTAAAACATCAATTGAAAGCTCTATAAAGCACACTGTAAAATGTCAGATTAGAACATTTAGTTACTCTAAGAGATTTCAAATAAGTTTAGGGATAACAGTGGTGTTCTCAGAAAATGGCGGGTTCTTAGAAAATGGAGGGTGTCAAGTATATTAAAATAACAGGAGGGTACCTTGTAATGATGGCCGGAATATAAAACTACTTTATTTTTTTCCTTAAATGGGTTCAAGTCTAAAGTAATTGTGAAATTCAAATTTCTTATTTTAGATGGATCATTTATTTCTGACAAATAAGATGGGGTTATAAAATCACTTTATAGAATGTGGCACATTTGCTTTGCTATATTACAGCTTGTTGTAGCTTGTTTTAAAACAACAATTTCTCATTGAAGACCGGTACAATATCTATCATAAGTTAAAAACTGATAGTGTCCATCTCACAATATGCAAGTAAAAGGGTGAGTGTGGTTTACAGCTTGTTGTAGCTTGTTTTAAAACCACAATTTCTCATTGAAGACCGGGACAATATCTATCATAAGTTAAAAACTGATAGTGTCCATCTTACAATATGCAAGTGAAAGGGTAAGTGTGGTGCTCCATTTTCCCTCCAATTAATCTCCCATGCCACTTACATATTTTGAGAGGGACACTATCCGTCTTTAACTTATGACAGATAGTAGCCGTCTTCAATGAGAAATTGTGGTAACACTAAAGCCACCAATACCATGTACTCTGCCTTTCCCTCTAGAATATGGTCCAAACATATTATCTTTCCTATAATATTCGTTTCAAACTATGTTTTACATGATTATAACACATACTGCTCTAAATCCGTCTTTGACTGAACCTATATGACTTTTTATCTTAAAAACAGGTTACCTTTATTTTTTCCTTTTTTTAATAAGGTAAGAAAACTAGATAGATCATCTAGGATATGACCAATCTATTTCAATCTTTCGGATGAGCGAGATAAGTTGTGGCCAATGACTTTCAAACTACCTCGAGAGAGTTGGACAAGAATGACCAAAAGAGACCCATAAAGTC
>JAIUZE010021592.1:0-10146 GCA_022085475.1 Heliosperma pusillum | reverse complement strand
AGTGTATCATGGCCATGTTAACGGTAACCTCTGAGCTATCATACCAGCTTCCCTACCTCGTATTATAGTTTATTATCAGATTCACTTGATAGCTTTCATATGTTAGGTTATATGTTAGTTATTTGTTTCATAACATGAAAAGCATATCGTATATGTTAAGTTTTGTATTTTCCATATACATTTCTTTTATGTTATTCATGTTTTATTAAACTCTACATTTCGTGGCTGGGAGAACTCGGAGTTACTCCCCACTGACTGTGGCTTCCGTGTTTATATTTAATGCGGTTGGCAGGTTTGTGATGCATACTTGGGTACATTGACGAGCTAGCGAGCGAAGTATTTACCTTGGACCTATATTCGGTTCTTTAGATTGATAGTAATTATACAACTCTTTATTTTTCCGTATTTATACGGGAGATAATGTTCTCCCGTCTTGTATATTTCTTTTGTATAATATTATTTCCGTTTTGTAATGAACCTTTTTATTTAAGACACCTTTATTATGTATTCTCATCTTTTATTCAGTTAAATTATTTTTTTTCTTTCTGCAAATTTGAGGGTGTCACAGGTGGAGTTAACTGTAATACTATGCCACAGTCTTTAAAGTGTTGATCAAACTCATTTGAAAGATATTCGCCACCACGATCTGATCGAAGTGCTTTAACCTTTCTTCCCAGTTGGTTTTCAACCTTATTCTGGAATTCCTTGAACTTTTCAAAGGACTCACTTTTATGCTTCATTAAGTAGACATAGCCGTCTCTTGCGTTGCTTGACATAGGTCCACATACATCACTATGTATGAGTCCTAATAGGTCAATAGCACGCATTCCAACACCTTTGAAGGAAATTCGAGTCATTTTGCCGATAAGACATGATTCACACGTGCCAAATGATTCATAATCAAATGGGGAGATAGTCCCATTCTCAATGAGCTTCTTTACACGTTTTTCATTTATGTGTCCCATACGACAATGCGATAGATAAGTTTGATCTTTTTCACCAACCTTTACTTTCTTATTATTCATCTAAGATATAAATGTCATTCATGGAAACTGCTTTGCCATAAACCATTTCATTTAAAGAGAAAATACAGTTATTGTCTTTTATTGAAAATGAAAAACCGTCTTTATCAAGCACGGAAACAGAAATAATGTTCTAAGATAAAATGGGTACATAGTAACAATTATATAAATATAACTCAAATCCACTCAGGAGTTGGATTACATATGTTCCCATTGAGACTGCAGCAACTTCTGCTCCATTCCCGACTCGCAGGTCCACATCACCCTTTGCGAGAGGTGTGATGTTTTTTAGGCCTTGCAAATGATTACACAGATGAGAACCACAACCAGTATCAAGTACCCAAGTTCCGAAACTTGCATGGTTAATCTCAATCATATGAATATAAGATGACATACCAACAGGAGTGACGCGGCCTGCTTTTATGTCCTTACGGTACACGGGACAGTTCCTCCTCCAATGCCCAATCTTGTGGCAATGGTGGCACTCAATGTCACTGTCCTTGCTCTTTGCGTTGCCTTGTGAGCTACTAGTCTCACCAGGCCCACTCTTCTCCATTCCTGACTTCTTAAACTTTTGCTTCCCTACAGTTAGGTCGCCGTGAGCCTTGCCCTTACCTTTGTTCTTGTTGGAAATCATGAGAACATCTTGCTTCATGCTCCCACTCAATTTCAGATCCTTCTCGGTCTGTACGAGAAGTGAGTGTAGCTCATGAAGACTTTTCCTCATGTCATTCATGTAGTAATTTGCCCTGAAAAAGCCATCATGAAGTGAATGAAGCACACGGTCAATGACTATGCTTTCATTGATTTTGCAATCAAATGCCTCCAGTTTCTCGACATTCTCAATCATATCAAGAATGTGTGGGCTAACCGGTTGGCCCTTCTGAAGTTTTGCCTCAAAGAAGCGACAGGTATGCTCATAAGTAACAATTCTCGGTGCTTTTGAGAATTCGTTAGTGAGTGTGGTGAAAATCTTATTTGCACCTTGGGCAATGAAGCGTCTTTGCAAATTGTTTTCCATTACAAAGATGAGTACGTTCTTTATCGCATCTGCTTCCATAACGAAGTCACTATAAGCAAGTGACTCGTTAGCTCTCGCATTGGGGCCTGGGTTTGGCGGTATTGGCTCAGTCAAGTACTGGAGCTTGCCGTCACCAATGGCTGCATTCCGTAATGCCGCCTCCTAGTCCGCAAAGTTGGACCCGTCATTCTTCAATCGCGTGGACTGGTTCATGTGGTCCATGAAAATTGTAAGCCAGGACTCGCGTGCGAGTGTGGCACTTGGCATATGGACATCATTATGGCCAGCCATTTGTTATAGTAGTATTATCAATATAAGACGAATTCTACACTGCGAAAAGGAGGAAAAATATAATAATAAGCATACTCATCGATATGAATTAAGTCTAGTGCAAAAACACGTTTAATGCGAAGACTCAAGCATTTATACAATTGACCTCCCTCAAGAATTATATAAATGATCCCAAGACTCAATTATCTGTAAATTGATAAGCCAACCTCTTGGCTAATTCTACCTTTAGAATTCTTGGTCGATAAAATTTTATCTTTAGTCCATCATAATCACGAGAAACTCTTCGGGTTATAATGTTGAGGTAAAATAAATCAACACACACTACTTACCCAACGTAGAAGGGGTCATATGGATAGTAAGGTCCTATATGCCTACCGACGAAGAAGGGATTCATAGTAGTTTGGCCTATAAAGACTAGTCTCAATTTTTGGTTTTAGAGGAAGATCCCATCAACTTTATTTTAATTCTTTTTAAGTGAACGATTATCTAGCATGCGAAAATGAATAAACTAAGATGATGGCTTAAATTCGTGTGACATCTTTATTTCCACGATAACTAACATCCAAACTATATGAGTCAATATTCATGCAATTTTAGTAGTAAGTGGTTTGGTTTAGGCAGAATATGATGCACTAACTATCATGTGATGAAAAGCAACAAGAACAAAAAATACGTAAAATTACAAAGTCCTAGTGTGGCCTATCTACCAAAATGAACAAAAATACAACTTTGGAATCCATCCAAATAGGACCCGAAAAGCTTGTCTTGATGTTCCATCTTGGTCCATGTAGCGGGAGTGAGCAATCCGATCTCCATCTTTAGTCTTCTCAAATTACATTTAATAAATTACAAAATATAAACCTATTTACATTCTAATTTAAAAACATAATTCAAACAAAACAAAAGGAGATTCGAGATCTCAAAATTACATCAAGATCATGTTTCCATCATTACGAAAGCATGATCAACTAATGCCACACTAGGTAATAAAAATTACAACCAATTGCAAAAATACGTAAATAAACCATTCAACAAATCATTCAACAAAACAAAATGCATCAACAATAAATTAATCATTCAAGACATAATTCCTTAATTATGTAGAGTAGTTTATCCAAACCACCTATTTAAAATGATCAAAATTATGTGACAATTCCTTAATTATTCACAATAATCCAATCAAACATAATTCAATTTTAATTCATATTATCGTATAATATGAATTAATCCAACATTATTAACTTTTTTAAAATAATTGGGTATCGATTAATTGTGAACTTTTTCACAACAACAGTTATACATTATCAATATAATATAATTGTGAACTTCTTCATCAGCTACGGCCTGTTTTTTTTTTCAAATTAAACATATAATATGATGTTGCTAATATTACAAGATCGGTACAATTATCAACATTCAGTCATTATTAAACATTGATTCAAACTAAATGATTCAATTTAACAAATTAAAATGAATATCTAAATTATGATTAAATCGATTATCTTAATATTTGACTAATCATAATTGATTTGAACATCATTAAAACTAATGAATCATGATTCAAAACAACATTTTAACATCATGTTAAACCGAAAATATATAGCAAAACAAATGTTCATTAACATTCAAAACAATTTTTATTTACATTCTAATTTAATCCTTATTAAATTAAAACATCTACAAATTTATCATATTGTCATCTTAACAAATTAAAACAACAATATCAATAAATCAAAATGAAAAATAAGTATCAAAATAAAAAAGAAAGAAAAACAAAAACAGCCGAAATAAAAAATACAGCCGAAATAAAAAAAACCAGCCGAAATATAAAAAAAATTTCTGAAAATTTTTTAATTTAATGTATTTCATCATTTATGAAAAATCATATAAAATAATTTTGTAGCCTTGGCTCTGATACCACTTGTGGGAAATATCGGTATATTTCAACATGAAATTTAAGGATTATAACGAAATTACAATATATGAAATAAGAGTCATAAACGAAAAGCGTAAAGATTAGAATCAACCTTTTGGTCCTAGCAATATGGCCTAAGAACAAATATCGAAATCGATATTCTCCTAATTGTTGCACCCAAGATGTTCTGAGAAAGGCCTTTCCTTGTGCTAGAATGAATAAAAATTACTGCTAATTTTCGTCAAACGTTATGAATGATGAATCATGTAGAGAAGAAGAGTTTATATAAAACTCTCCTCTACTCTCCTTGTGACCGTCCAAGTAGAAGTGTGGTAGAGGGAGGAGTCTTCCCTCTTCTTCTTCTACTTGTTTGAGGCCAATAAGGAGGCAAAGAAGAGAGCAAGGTGAGGGAAGTGAGCGAGTTAGCGATGAGAAGGACATCCTCGCAATTGAGCAAGGACCTTTCCAAAACCCACCTTTTCAACAACAACAACAACAACAACAACAACAACCACCACCAACATACCATTCACAATCATCTTACCAAAACCACCAAGACACCGACACCCCTATGTTTGATGCGGAGACTCGTTTTAGCATCCCAATGGAGCCATGGCAACAACAAATGGCATCCTACTTTGCTAGCACCAACGATGTCTTAAAGCACATCAGTGGAAGGGTGGACGATTCTTACAACTGGCAACAAAGACAAGGAGGTAGGCTAAAGTCCTTAAATGATTGGCATAATGTAGTGGAGGCTAGGGAGAGGTTGAGAGAGGAGGCCGAGAGGGCTCAACAAGAAGAGTGGAGGGGGATGGTGGCACGGCAAGAGGAAGACCTCCTTTAGAGGGAGCAACAAAACCAAAGGTGGCAAGAGCAAAATGAGATGTGGGCGACACAAATGCTTGGAGGGAGCAAGCCACAAACCACTTCCAAGCTCAAAATGAGCGCCACCACACTTATCTTCAAGATTCATATGAAGATGCGGTGGCACAAGAAGATGTTTATGGTTTGGCTAGCTCACTCTTTGGCATGTCCATCCAACCAAACCCGGGCTACCCCACTCCTTACACACAAGAGGCCCTCGATGAAGGCCTAGAAAGAAGAAGAAGGGTTAGAGAAGAAAGAGAGAGGAGGAGAAACCGAGGAGGTGCCTCGGGTTCTTCTCATTTCAACAGTTGATGAAGCACCCCGCCTTTTCCCCTACAATGAGGACATTGTATGATCTAAGTGTGGGGGAGAGGATTGTATATATTTGTTTTGATTTGATGCATTTTGTTTTTGTTTTGTTTTGTTTTGAAGAAAAAAAAAATAGAAAAAAATAGAAAAAAAAAGAAAAAAAATAGAAAAAAATATTGAAAATCCCGGCTAGGTGAAAACCCACAAGGGTGGGCACCTAGGCAAAAATTAGTTTTGATGGCCGAGGACGGAATGAAAACCCGAAAGGGCATTCCGGGCAAAATGAAAAATTGAGTTGCGAGCCACCAATGCGAGGAAAGGAAAAGCTAAGGTGAAAACGCGAAAGGGCACCTCAGGCAAAATGACGGATTTTCAAGAAAAAAATGGAAAAAGAAAAAAGAAAAAAAATTTGAGCAAAATACTTCCGATGATGAGGATTTATCCAGGGAATTTGGAAGGAGGTTAGTTTAGGATTTCTTTTTATTTTTCTTTGAGTCACAAATTTGGTTCCAAATCGGTGGATTTCTCTTGGTGGTTGCTTGGTTGTGAAAATTGTGTAGTTTGGGGCAAACCAAGTAACCATGCTATACACTAGTGGAGTAATAAGGGGGTGATATAATAAGTGGAATTGCATGGAGTTTGGTGATGAGGGCCATTTCGCTATGCCTTGGGATAAGGCAAAGATGGTCATACTACATTCTTTGAAGCTATAAGAAGGGAGGAGTTGAGGTGAGATGAGTCGGAGTTGGTGGTGTGTCGAGTCTTGTATTGAGGGAGTTATAAGTAGGAAGTGGTAAGGGAAGAGTGTGTTAAAACAACTTTGAGTCATTTCTCTTTTAATAGGTGGTTGTGTTTTGAGGGAGATATAAGAAGGTAGTGGTGAGGGAAGAGAGGTCATTACCTCCACATGCTATGTTTGGACTCGTGTTTGTCTTGCTAATCTCGAGTTTTTACTCGGGACGAGTAAAAGTCCAAGTGTGGGGGTATTTGACAACACCAAAATGTGTTGTGTCTATTACTATTTATAAGGTTCGTTTATTACACTTTTTATAGGTCGTTAACATCGTTTTATGCTAACCTTAGTCTTTGTAATTATGTTGTTATTTAGTATTTTTAGTCAAATTTTAGAGTCAAACCCAGAAGTCAACAAAATTCAAGGTCAAACCCGAGACCCGAGACCCGAGACCCAAACCCGACAATTGGAGTGGGCTACAAGCAAATCATCAAAGCAAGAAGACCAAGTCCAAAGGGTCAATGGAAGTCAAGGTGGGACTAAAATCCAAAGGGTCAACGAAAGTCAAGACGCTCAACCAAGGGAAAAACTGGCAGCATGAAACGCTGCCAGCGCCAGGCAACGCTGCCAGTGTCCACACGACCTGCCAGCGTCCTGGTCTTAGGCATGTGTTCTTCATTTCTCCGTCTTGTCATTTTGAAGCCCTTTTCTCACGGCCCCTAGGTTTTCAGACCAAGGGTATATAAGAAGCAAATTGTAGAGAGAGAAGCACACAACATTGGAGACAACATTCCACAACAAATTTCCTTTGGAGAAAGAATTCTCTCAACTTTTGTTCTTCATTTTGGTTTTGTATTTTGGTTGAACTTCATAATGGGTTGTAATATTTGGATTATGGGTAGCTAATTTTCCATTGCTTAGTGTATGTAATTTGAACAAGTTCTCACCTTTTAGCATTGTAAGACCTTTTGAACCTCTTCTTCTCTATTTAATTCCATTTTCTCATGTTTAAATTCCATTGTTGAATGAACTGTTGTTGAGACTAACCATCTTAGCAAGTGTTTGTTTAATTATTGCTTTGTCTTGATTAATTTGGTTAATTTGTCTTGATATTTGTTGAAGCAACCTTGATAGATTGTAACTTTGGTTTAAAGTTGGAATCTTTTGAGTGGAATTTGGTTTATTGTGTGATTAGAACATGGTTTAGTGTTTTATTACATGATTCTAGCATATTTCTTTGGTTTTGTGCTTAAAGCTTGCATCTTTGATTGTGCTTATGTTTTGATAAGTATTGGTTGGGTTCTAAAGGGACATCCATGGATGATTTAATTCATGTTGGCTAATTTCTTAGAAACTTGTATTAGATAATTAGAGAAGAGAGGAAAGGAAGGGTCTTTACTTTGTTAAATTGTTGGGAACTTGGGAAAATTAGACTAAGTTGTTTCTCGATATTTGAATATTTGAATCTTTAGTTTTTGTTGATAATTTTAGACTTGCTAATCAATTCTCATGTCAAACTTTCTCCCTATATGTTATCGTACATGTTTTCTCATTGTGAATATCATAGTTTGTAATTAATTTAAACCTTTGTTTTAATTAGTGTTTTAATTTGTGATTAGAGTAATTAGTTTTGTTAATTGGCATTTTGCAAGAGTCTAGATTAGATTAATTTAGTTGATACCGCCTTCTCTTGGGTTCGACCCTATTCTTACCATTTTACTACCTTTATTTAGGATAGTTTGTGTTGGTCTAGGAGTTATAAATTGTTATTTGATTGTAGCTAATTAGCGGAATTAGCGACACCGCTTTTAAGCCCGTAAATGTTTCACATAATCATATCTCTCAAACACATCCTTTAGGTGTGACTTTTACGGACCAGTTGATCACCGCCATTAAAATGACAATAACGTCAAACTTCTAGCAAGCCAACCGTTATCGATAAACCTTAATCAACCGATAAGAATACTAAGTATACCCTGTGAACCTGTAAGAGATTTATACACGTTATCACACTAACTGTGGAGGACACTAGCTCCAACACCCGACCCCGCAGCAACCCCGTCAACAATGACGACAATAGCCAGGATGACAACGGGATGAATGAAGTAGTTGGACAGTTGGTTCAGATTAACACTCGCTTAGCGGATTCCATGGTAAGAATTGCCCAAACCAATGCCCCGAACACCGCGGCCAACATGGCCAAGGCCGTGAGTCTGCAGCGCCCGCCTCAATTCGATGGGCAGGACGGCGACCCGGTGAAACTTGAGAAATGGCTCCGAGAGTTCGAAAAGATCTTCCAAACCTTGAGATTTCCTGAGCTGTACATGGTGGACCAAGCCACCTATGTAATGCTGACACATGGTAGGGTAATAACAAGGACCGATTCTTAGAACCCGAGTACTACGTCGATGATGAGGAAGAGGAAGTAATTGAACCATATTCTTGGGAAGCATTTAAGAGGGAGCTGAGGTCTGAATTCTTTCCCTAGCACCTTCGTAGGGCAAAGAGGAGGGAATTTGATAACCTCAAGCAAGGCTCAATAACGGTTCAATAGTATTATCAAAAGTTTCAAGAGCTGTCTCGCTTCGCGACAAACCTAGTTCCCGATGAAGCTTCCAAAGCCAACAAGTTTGAGCGGAACCTTGAGCTTAGCTTTAGGGACCGACTAGGAGGTTAAGAGTTTGCCACACTAGCTGCGATTTACTGCCGAACCAGCAACATTGAAAGGGTCATGGAGGAAAACAAGGCTATGATAAGAGAAAAGCGAAAAGGCACCCAGTCTGATGTAGGCCAAGGATTCCCTAAGAAAGAGAACTTCACCAACTTGCCACCCCGACCGAAATGTTTTGGGAACCCTGGAAAACCCTTAAGCACCAACTCTCAAGTGAGGCAGTTCGTAAGGCGTTATTTATGCAAGCAATGTCGCCAAGATCACCCAAGGAAAGATTGCAATGGCAATCCTGTTCGCTGCAACTTCTGCAACAAAATGGGGAACCGAGATTATGAGCGCTACTCCAAGGAACGAGAGTCTCAAAAAAGGGAACCAAACTCGCCAAGGAGGAATGCCTGCAAGAACCACAAAGAGTTATGCAAATTCTAACTGCGCTCATGTTGTCACCTGACCCTAAGGAAACCCTAACAATCAAGGCGTCCGTAGAGCCCCGATCAATGGAGGTAACAATCAAGTTGCATCAACTAGCACCGTTCAGGGTGGAAATGGGAACCGATTTGAGAGATTCTTCGGCATTGGTCGTGATCAAGCTGAAAGGATCGAGAACGTCGTCACTGGTACATTTCTAGTCAATTCTAAACCCTCTTATGTTCTATTTGATTCTAGAGCATCTCATTCGTTCATAGCCAGTTCTTTTGCACCTACTCTTGGGGTTAATCAAAGTGAAATGATGGAAAGCAAGTTCACGCAACCATCAGGAGAAGTTGTGAAATGTTCAAAAATCTTTAGGATTGTGTCCATAACAATAGTGGAGACCGATTTTCTTGTTGACATAGTCGAGTTTCCCTTCCGAAATTTTGATGTGATATTAGGGATGGATTGGCTGAATAAACATAAAGCTAAGATTGATTTTTGGCAACAAAACGTTTTTCTGAGGGGACTCAAAGGAGTCTGAGTGTCTTACAAAGGAGTGGTAGTCAAACCCAAAGTAAAATTGATTTTTTACTCACCTTAAAATCATACCTGAGGAAAGGATTCCCATTCTTATTGTGTCACGTTCATGATGTGTCCATCGAGAGTCCGAGAGTCGAAGATGTGAAGGTAGTACGGGAGTTCGAGGACGTCTTTCCTGAAGAGATTCCCGGCATGCCCCCGCAAAGGGAAGTAGAATTCCAAATCAACCTTGTTCCGGGCACTAGCCCAGTCTCCAAAGCTGAAAGTTCATAGACCCTAATTAGACGCCTCTAATTAGTTACTAAATTACTTGTTAATTTAGTGTTTAATAAAGATCTATGTAACATGCATGCAAATTAA